>JAHXMU010000107.1:605511-629158 GCA_019455685.1 Philornis downsi | reverse complement strand
TTTATTTCCAAAAATGAACCAGCCATATGACAAAACTGAATGGAGATAATTCATTGATGTCTCTAAATACAGTTTAAAGGCTCTTCTTTTGCTTAATGAGAATGAAAAACCATCCACGTCAATTGCTCATGCCATTAATACAAAGAAAAATTACGAAGCAATGACTGAAATTTTGACATTAATCAAATAAAACGACAACAAATGGAAGATCTGTAATGACCTCAAGGTGTGTAATTTCAGTTTCTTTGTATATGTAATGCAGACCATCGTAAATAACTTTAAATCAATCTGTTTTAGGTCATTGATTTGTTGACTGGCATGCAAGGAGGTTTCACAAAATATTGTTGTTTCATTTGTCTATGGGATAGTCGCGTTACATGCCATCATTACGTCAGAACTGAGTGTTCAAAAAGTACTGAGTATTCAGCAGAAAAATGAAACATTTCAAATAAACCATTAATAGATCCAAATGACGTTCTTTTTCCGCCGCTGCACATAAAATTGGGCCTTCTTAAGAACTTTGTCAAGGCTCTGGACAAAAATGGTGCAGCATTTAAATATTTGTTAGCGGGTTTTCCTAAAATTTCTTATGATAAAATCGAAGAAGGCGCATTTATTAGCCTTCAGATCAGGAGGCTATTGAATGATGACAATTTTTCACAATGTTTATAGAAGAAAAAATATACAGTCTGGAAATCTTTTAAGATCACCGTGCACAGTTTTCTTGTAAACAATAAGAGTGAAATCTACAGATAAATTGTTGCTGAATTATTGAAAAATTATCACGAATTAGGTGAACGAATGTCAATTAAAGTGCATTTTCTTCATTCGCATTTAGATTTTTTTCCACAAAACGTAGGTGCGGTGAGCAATGAACAAGAGAAGCGTGCTCAGGAAGAGTTAATGGCAATTGAAAGAAAATATCAAGGATTTTGGGACAAAAGCATGCTGAGAGACTATTGCCGGACTGTAATACTTGAAACCGAACAAACAAAATACTACGTTCTAATACGTAGTATAAGTATTAGTAGTCCACGTCCTCATAACGCCATTCACTTTTGAAAATTTATTGATTTTTAAAAAAACTAATGATTTTTTAGGTAAAAAAAAAACAAATAAAAAACAAATAAAAACATTTTTTTTTTCTCGAAAACCTGACGCGGTAGAAAAAAACCAATTACAGATTCGAATTCCACACACCAAATTACCCTAGGAAATATGTTTGGTTGCTCCAGTCCAAAACTTTGTTGGCAAGTGTATTTATTGGCATTCAATAATAAAACATAAATCTTACATAATTTTATATTTTATGCTTTCAACCGAAGGAATAAAGGCGTAAACCATTTGATATGGTAAAAAATTACATCCAGAACGAAGCGTCTGAATATGGAAGTACCATTTTTCGTTTCATCAATTTTTAAGTCCATCTGTCTGGCTATTTGGATGGTTGATAGATATATGGCAACAGTGCTACATTTTTATTGAACTTGTCAAAACCTGATGCCAAATCGTAGCCGTATATTGTTAATGAACTAAAACGATCCACTCCTGCAGCTGTCTCTCATACAAATTGACCATATTTCAGAAATTCGGCTTTTCGTCTGTAACTTCGCATTCGTAAACAGCAGTATCCTAAATTTTGTCCATTGCATTTGTATACAATGCTTAGGAGACTGAAAAACCCGATCGACTTGGGGTCTACGTAGTACTTAGAAGCATTTGAAAGTCTTCTTTTTATGCTTAATAAATTGATGCTACTTGGTGCTCCAGTCAGCTGTCCATTAAAATGTACTTTATTACATGAACTATTTTCATAATATAACTATTTTAGTTTTAATTAACTCATAAATAGCAAAAAAATTAGAGAAATGTACATAAAGTCGTTGTTTTAAGCTGAGTGTAGTTCTTTTATAAATTATGTTGTTTTCTCTTGAACTAATTTTACCATTTGTGATGTCTGGAATCCACAGCATTGTGGACGATGTCCCGACTTGCTGTCAGAAAATTGATGCATAAGCCATGCCCACTATCCGTTTTTAAGTTCAGAACATATTTCATTTTGGTTATCTGAAATAAAAAAAAAAAAATTTTGACATGAGACTTGACTAAAAATTAAGACTTTTTTATGACTTGGCACTTGATTTCCGAGATTTGATCACATTTTGATCGCAGCGCTTTTTTATTTTATCAGTTTTTTTTAGAAATTTTTAACGATAAATTGATGTTCTCTCTCAGTGCAAGCTTTCATTGGGTCTTAGAGGTTATTAATATCATTTTGGCGTTTCGATCTTCAGTCTTTAAGTTGTGTATAATAAATATTTGAGCCTCTGCGATATTTTTATTTTGGGATTTTAGAAAATTTTGAAAGTGTAGATAAATGCCAAAACTTTACTTGCATGGATGAAGATGTGGGCTGTAGCTTAGAAATTTTATTTCTCCTATGTCGTCAAAGGCCTCACTGGAAGGAGAGGTTCAACAAATAAGGACTCGGAATTTGGCAGCAGTTTCGAATCATGAAACGAACAAAAGAAATAACCCGGTACGGAATTGCTGTCAGATTTACAGTTGCGAATCCTATTCTTCAATGCTTACCGTTGACTTCCAGTAACATACATTATATGTATATTAATGTATGTAATGACTAGAATGCTTAACCATGTATAATTCAAGTAAAAGACATAAACTTTATGTACAGCAAGCTGAACTTTATTGATCTGCAGTTGAAGAGGAACAGAACAGTAGATGAGTCAGCAATATGAAAAGGAGCCGATCATTTACGCACGATTCGTTGTGAATAAAACTCAACACACTACTGTAGGCGACATCTGCATGTGATGTGGTCCACTCTGTTCATGATATCAATGATACCAATCATAATCCCGAAATAAGATAGATTCCTAGTTTTTATGCATTTTTTGGCTTTTTGGTGGTTTAGTGATTTTCGTAAGAACAGCCACTGAAGCGAAAAGTCAGCGAAACGTAAAATTATTTAAATGCATTCATTGCCGACCGTGGCGCGATAGTTAGCACACGCGACTATTATTCGCAAGTTCGCAGGTTCAATCCCGCATACAGCCACCTAGTATTGTTTGAACGGTGGTCTGAAGAACATTTCTAGCAGTCAAATAATCAAAAAAACTTGCAAATGCTTCTCAAACAATGGCGTTCGAAATTGTCGCTAAATTGTAGAGCCCCTTGAGTGAGTGTAGAAATAGATTGCTCACTGACTTTGTGAAGCTCTCTCATGTGTCATTCATGAGATCTAAGGAAATTTGTGTTTTTTTTTACTCATTGCAAAAGTTCAAATGAATGAGTACTGAAATTCTCTTGGATGAACCGTTCTATGGTCCATTCCTAGGGAAAGGCACTACAGTATTCGACTGGACAGAAGCGACCGGTAGCGGGTTTTGTACACTTTTACTTTTATGCAGTGTTATGTGAATTCTCCTCGTCCTAGTGTGTTTTCGAAGGTGTTCACATGCGCATATTTTCACGCTGACTACGATATATAAGATTAGTTTAGCTAAACTTTTTGAGTCTGTTAATATCAAGGATGTAACGAGCATAAACTTAATCTGGGGCTATCGGTTTCACACCATAACAAGCTAATATGCCTCGCATATTTTCACATATTCATACCATTATGAAAAATAATTATTTATGTTATTATTATTATACGAGGACGGTCCCGAAACTTTTTTCTTCTTGTCTTAGGTGGCGATTGGAACAGCCATCCTTATCTATTATACGCCGCCCGTAGAAAATAATTCCAAGCGCTTCGATCTTCTGCGCTTCTCCCCCAATTCGTCACACCAAGCTTCACACCTAAAAAAGAACACACAAAAAAGTTGGGACCATTTTTCTTCCAACAAAATCTCCGTTTAGCTCCATACATTTTTCCGGCGATATTTAACAGATTTTATACCCAATTTATAGAAAGAACTGCCAACCACCTTAAACTAGCTACCAATCACAGTCTCCCCTTCGTCAGTGTTGGCAAATCTTTTACTACAGAGGCATTTTTTCAAGTGAAACAACAACTTCCATTTTGAAATATGTGACCCTTTATTCATTATTTTATCATCTAAAAGCTGCAATAAATTGACTTAATAATTGTCGTTGATGCCGTTTTTCCTTTCTAAAGACAATCAATAAAAACAATTCTATGTGCAACCCAAAAAGCAGACGCCATGACCTTGCCTGCAGATGGAACCGACTTCGCCTTCTTTGGACACCATTCTCCCATTTCAGTCCACTGCTTTGAATGTCTCTTTGTCTTAGGTGTGAGATGGTGAACCCATGTCTCATCAACGCAAAATTCGGCTTTGTTGCGCTGAAACATCGCCAAACACTCTGCTGAAAAATCTTCACGACGCTGTTTTTGCTTTACTGAAAACGAGCGCGGCACCCGTTTTGCACACAGCTTTATCATTTTCAAATCTTCGGTCAATATACGATAAATGGGGTTTTTTTTTTAAATGGCTAACATTTTAGATAGATAACGCATCTTCAGCCGACGATCATCCAATACCATTTTGTGAATTTTCTTAATTGTGTCTGACGTGGACACCTCAGTTGGTCAACCACTATGGTGTTCGTTTTGGCAACTCGTACGGCTTTGTTTAAACTATGCTATCCAATATTTTACAGTCGCAAACGAAGAAGCAGATCCGCCAGAGTAGAATCTACCTCGGCTTAAATATTGCTTGAACTGAGGGCTTTCAAATCGAAATAGAATTCCATAATTGTGACCAATTTTTTCAATGTTTACAAATTCACTCAGATCGTTTACTTTTGATGGCTCAAATAAAACTAAACAACGTAATGCGTTGAAATTTAAAACATTTGTTTTATAAGGTTGCCTCTTTTCTTCAAAATACTGACACCATTTATACGTCAGTTCGGCTAGTTTTGGGATCGTCCTCGTGTATTATGAAAAATATCCATATCGTACTAGCATTTGGTTTTCTTAGAACTCATGCGCTTCTTAGAAAGAAAATTAAATTTAGTAACGCGTTTACGTCTGAGTTTTCTTTACGTAGTCTCTTCAAAGAGAGTTTTCTTTTTTACTTTATTAGTTTTACACTTTTACAGTACATCACACCGTGCATATTTCTTTGAAGTTCCTTCATTGAAGTATAAGAACGAAACACAAACATATGTAAGAGAGTAGAAAGGAAAAATACCAAGCATTCGTAGACTCCTTGCAAAGATGTCTGCAAATCTGGCTGGCTGTCGGTTGTCGGTCTGTTGGTTGGCGCTTTAAGCAAATAATGGAAGACCAGGCAACATAACATTACAAAGCGAAAACTTTTGCGTTGAACACTTTTGCAACGACATTGAACTCATTTAGTGAAACAATTTACAGAAAATTTTTAACGAAGCTGGTCTGGGAAAATTCCTTTTAAAATTGCGTGCGATTTTTATTTTTTGTTTTCGTACAGAAAACTGCTGTGTTAAAGTTTACTCATAGCCTGTGAGTTGATAAAGAATACCGTGAAGTCGTTTGGTATGGCATTTTACATCGCCGAAAATTATAGGAATGTGGAGAGACAGGAATGTAAATGCTTGAATGCTATGATGATAGTGATTTCAGAGGTTTTGTACGTAATTTTGATGGCGCTGGCAGTGAGATTTGCGGGCGTACAGAATGCGAAGTAATGAAAATCTCGCTGAAGTTGAAATTTTTGTGGAGAGAAGTTCAGACTTTTTTTTTATGTGAAATCAACTAGAGTTATGTGAATTTAACGGAATTTATTCAAACAGAGATAATCATTTTCGGCAAGAGGATCGTATATTTTAAAACCACAGTGAAAAATAATAATGAGCCATAAATGTCCGTTGTTGTAGGTCTGATGGATATGGGGGTACATCGATATATGTCATTGATAAACTGAAATATTCAGTAGACTATTGTGTTAGTAGAAATTTTGTTGATGTTATTGCCATTTAGTTTGATAATTTGACAGTTGAGGGAAAACAATTAAGGCTTTAATCACTCTACAGGTCACAGAAATGTGCTACTATTGACTTTGTATCCATTCTTGATGAAATACTGGGCCCACTTGCAAGTAAATCTATTGGTATAGTGGAAGACACAAATATTGATTTGTATAAAAATGAATCATTTAACGAACTGAAAACATGTTCTTAAATTATGATTGTCACAACGGTCACAAGCTAATAACAAGAGTAGAATGTATATGTAATACGTGCATTGACCACATCTTCAGCAATATTTTCTGGACAATTTCTGTTGATTCAGTAGAATGTGATTTAACAGATCATAACATAGTGTGTTGTAAGATAAAATATAAGATTTTAGCCACGGAAAGTATAGAGAAAACGAAAAAGCATTGTGATATGAATAAAGTCAAACCTTATTTGCAGATTAATTTGGAGCCAGTTTTAGATAGTTCAGAAAATCAGGCTAATAATCAATACAGCTATTGCTTACTCAACTAGTGAGACGAAATATATAAAAAAACAGCTTAGATTTGCTCTTCCTGGGTAAATGCAAATCTACAGAATTTGATTTTGCTTAATGAGAAACTGCTTATTAAAAGAAGGAAGGCGAAAACTAAGAAATATAATGAGCTGTTAAAAGGTATTAGTAAAGTAATCAAGGTAGCTAGTGCGGAGTCCAGGAGCAATTATTATTTTGACAATCTGAATAAAGTTAATAATGATCCGAAAAAATCTTGGAATTTTTTAAACACTGTTTTGGGACGTAATACAAATAAGAAAATACAGATTATTACAGAAGATGGACGAAGAGTTATTTGTGATCAGGAGAAAGCTGATCTTTAAAATCAATATTTTGTAGGGTCTGTGGAAAGTTTGAAGCAAAGAATTATGATATTTGTTGATGGTAATGGAAACATATTAAGGACGAAAATAAGGTTATTGACGTGATTAAAGACTTTAATATTAATGCTGCGCCAGGATATTAAAGTATTATGTGGAAAATAGTAGTTAAATGCAGTAGCTTTTTGTCTCCAGTATTAATGACCATATTTAATTGAATAATTGCAGGCGTAAAATATCCCCATGTCTTAAAATTAGTAAAATTATTACTATTCCGAAAATTTCAAAAGCTATGTCTGTGGAAGAGTATAGCCCTATTGCAATTCTGTCTGCAATAGATAAAATTGTTGAAAAATTATTGCATAAGAAGTTGTCGGATTACTTAAATCAAACTGAATATATGTGCAAATACCAGTTTGGATTTGGAAAAGGATGTGGAACTGAAGAAGCTGTGATCAATGTGGTAAACTTTATTTGTAATGGTTTGGATAGTGGTTTCCATGGCGTTGCAGGCTTGTTTTTAGATTTTTTTTATGGCATTCGATCTTGTGGATCATGATATACTGCTGGAAAAACTATTATATTATGAAATTTCTGGCAACGAATTACTACTCTTGAAAAGCTATTTATGTGACAGAAAGCAATATGTACAAATTTGTAAGGCAAAGAGTGAATTAGTTCATGTAAAATCAGGAGTGCCGCTAGGTAGTGCCTTGGACCACTTCTGTTTTCTATTTATTTAAATGATTTAATTAATTTGAAGTTGAATGGACGGTTGTATATGTTTGCAGATGATATGTGTTTATTTTATCCATATAAATTTGATCTGGCTTTAAAAATCATGATGGGGAGAGACATGTCATTAATTTCTGAGTTTATGATAATAAACAAATATTGTTAAATGATTACTACTCACTATTCAACTGAGCAGCAGTGTACAAGAATATGACCCACCATGGCGCGATGGTTAGTACACTGGACTATCGTTCGAATGATTGCGGGATAAATTCCGTGTAGAGCCAGCCATCATTATTTCTACCGCGATCACCTTGATATATCTAACAAACACTTTGAATAGTCGGATAATCGAGAAGTCTTGTTACGGCGTCTCAAACTGTGACGTTTGGAGTGAGTGAGTGAGTCTGAGTGAGTCTAAAAAAGAGTATGTGTAGGTTCACTGGATGTCAGAAGTTCTTCTATTCCTCATTTATAGGATGGAAGGGAATTTGTTTTTTTTTTTTTTTCGTTGATACAATAATTTGGACGTTGTCGCTCCGTTTTCGAGATGTGGAATGTGTAATGTTTCTTGAATACTTATTGAATATCTATGTTTAGACTTCTTAGAAAACCTGAAATTTTGTTATATTTGCGGAGGGTCTTCTCCGTTTGTGAAGTAAGAACATATTTGTATTAAAGCGGTTTTATGATTTTGGAGCTTTAGAAGATGGCGTACTATGTTTAAGACACTTGGTAAACGATGTTGTGACAAGTAGTTTGTAAGGTGTCATACTATTGACCTAGCTGTAAGGTTCTATCACTTGAATGGGAATCAATTTGATATCGCAGAAAATTACCCCGTTGTTGCCATATCCCAAAAACTGAAGTAATTAATGTAGGCCAATGTTTATGGTGCATTTTTCCCTATGCAGAATGTCTTACAGGAGCATTGGCACATTAATAAACAAGAAAATGATGAGAGTTTGTCAATGGATTTTGCACTAACGTTGCATTTTTTCCTATGCGGAAATATGTGGTTGTTTTTGCTGACTCCTATTTCTGAGCAGTATTTGGTTTGGTTCTCAGTCGCTGGCGGCAAAACAAATAATAATAATAATGATATAAATAAAGATGACACCCCAGATGGTGGTGTCGGTCGAGTAAATGAACACTCATTGGAACGGTTATTCCTTGACCTTAAGGTGGTTTTTCTTTTCAGATTCACTGTCATAAGTGCTCTTGAGCACTGTTTTAAGTGCGCGTGCTTGCGCTTTTATGAAAATAAGCCAGCGTGTATCACCTCAGAGGTGATACGCGTCCCCTCATATTAAGTACACAACACTATACGGACATCGTAGGGTCCAGAATACACAACATTTTTGGCACAGTCAGTAGGATCCGAACCTACTGGTTTGTGATTTGTGTATAACAAAAAAATATACAACGTCTGGATACATTTTTTGCTTGGACCAAAGACAAATCCAATTGCAATTCTTTCATAACACTCCCGCATAAATAGATTGGTTGCTTTTATCCCTCCCACAAGTCGTAGTTCTTGTTTATTATATGTAATGCATGTGTTATTTTCGGCTAAACGATAAATTCATTTTGTCGAATCTAATATTTAAATTCTACCATTTCGCTGATACGATTCACAGAGAAAGGCAAGAGTATTGAATTAGTTCAGTATTTTCACAAATCTTATATCCATCCACCTTGAGGCATAGGTACAGGGTGGCTCACGAGTCGTGTCACAAATACAATAGCAATGTCAATGAGAGCCGTTATTTAAACGCGTTAAAGAAGTTTTTTACCCAGAACTGCAACAAAGACGTATCCGTTTCAAAAATATTCGGTTCTAGCAAGATGGAGCAGAATTTTTATGGCGGAGGTCGAACGAAAATTTCCAAATAAATTAGTATCCAGGAACTCCACTTTCCGCTGGCCTGCAAGGCCACCAGACTTGGCTGTACCAGACTCTTTTGGTGTTCAAAACGAAACCAAGAAATTTGACTGAATTGTAGCAGTCTATTAGAAGAATAATTGAGGCGATCCCACAATGAATACTTTGCTCAGCACGTAAATGACAATGGAGGTCTTTTACGGTCTAGCATCTTCAAAACCATTTGGTTATATAAAATAAAATTGAATTTTATATATATATATATATATATATATATATAAATTAATGTATTGATTTGATTTGATTGATTTGAATTTCTTATTTGTTCTCTTATTGTAACGCCAACCTATAAGTGAAAAAATGGTCTCAAAACTCATTCTAAAAATGACTAAAACCGGGGTAAGAGACGAATATAACTAAATTTTAATTGCGTTTTCTTATTGAAGAGCTAATAAACACTAAAGACTTCATTGGATATTATGGAAAGCGAGCACATGGTAATCACCAAAAATTAACCAATTTCAGATTAACATATAACGCTAATTTTTTTTTTTTTTGGGTTGCAGTTGCATCGTCTTTAAGTCCATAGCTGGTAACTGTTGGATGGATAGGGCAAACTACTGTTCTTGGCTATTCACAAATGTTCATTAATGTCACACAGCAAGTTAATTAACATCACCACCAACCTTTGCTAAAAACATATTCAATACTCACGACCGAATTACAAATATTTCGGTCATTCTCGCAATGAGACATTCTAATTGTATTTTTTTGATAATTATTGTATATTTGTTTGTTTGTTTTATCAATTTTTTAATTTAGTGAATTTTTCAACATTTTTTGGCACCATGTGATGGTGATACTTCTTCCAAACATCAAAAGACGCTATTTTTTTAATATATCCGTACACATTTGTATTTTTACTCTTACGCCTAGTTACAAGCTTTATTTCTTAATTCACCCTTGACTTGGAAGCCATTCCGCCATAGAATGTCGTGCTCCATAGACAAGTGCGTTGGCTGATGATGAACGAATTGATAGTCGTATAATAATCATCAATGTACACATCTTCAGAGCTAGGAGCAAAATTTGGTTCGGATGTTACATGTTGTTACTGTAACTTGATGTCCCCATCCACAAAATTTTTAACAAAAAAATAAAAACACCATCTTTTGATACAATAAAATTAATACATGGGAAGCATGATTTTCTGACTTTTCATAAATGATATTGCGTTTTTTTTTTACTAATTTTAAGAAATTAAACTACTCACCTAATGGACAAAAACCAACTACATATTTTTGTTAATGAAATACCACCTAAACAGATATCAGATATTCCCGTAAGAATCTTAACAACATATATGACCTATATTATAACACAGGAGGATTTTTTAAGATTTAAGTTATTCAGTTTGACAGCAGTGGTTGGTAATGGCGTCCAAACGTCATCTGTCAAAGTGAAAAGTGTACAGTATACTCTGCCATTTTATCATGGAAAGACGAACAAACGAACAACGATTGCAAATCGCTGAAATTTATTATCAAAATTCTTGCTCTGTGATAAATGTGCATCGTTTGAAACGACCATTTTATGGTCGTCATAATCGACTTGCTGAATCAACAACATCTCCAAATTTCGTTCCAAATTTACTTTGTTATATAAACCCATCAACTCCCTTGCGTAGAGTGCGTACCGAAGAAAATATTGCAGCCGTAGTGACCAGTGTTAATGACGATCGTGAAATGCCAATTCGTCGCCGTTCTCAACGATGGGACATGTGTTACTCAGCAGGGAACATTTTACACGTCGATTTGGGTTTGAAAGCCTATAAAATTCCACAGACGCAAGAATTGAAGCCGAATGGCCTATTACAACGTCTAATTTTTGGTGAATGATCCTTACAAAAGCCCGATGAAAATCCGCTGTTTTATCGAAAAATTGTGTTCAGTGATGAGGCTCATTTCTTGCTGAACGGATACGTAAACAAGCAAAACTGTCGCATCAGGAGTGATGAACAGCCACATGCCATACATGAATTACCGATTCATCCAGCAAAAAACGAGAGTCTGATGTGGTTTATGGGCTGGTGGCATCATCGGCACATTTTTCTTCAAAGACAACAGTGGAAGAAACGTTACCGTCAACGGCAGACGATATCGAGTCATAACATGCGATTTTGAGTTGAACTTGGTTGACATGTGGTTTTATCAGGACGGTGCAATATGCCACACTGCTCGTGAAATAATGGATATGTTGAGGGATGAATTTGGTGAGCAGCTTATATCTCGATTGGGACCTGTAAGTTAGCCCCCAAAATCTTGCGATTCAACGCCTCTTGATTATTTTTGGTGGGGTTTTGTCAAGTCGTTAGTCTATGTGGACAAACCGAACACTATTGATGCCTTACAGGATACCATAACACGCCTTATTCGTGGAATACAGACCGAAATGCTCGAAGAAGTAACGAAAAATTGGACCTTCCGAATGGACATTTTGAGACGGAGCCGAGGACAACATTTACATGAAATTATCTGTAAAAATTAAATGGCAAAGGCCAATTTAACGATTCTGATAAAAAAATTTTAATATATGATGCAAATTTGAGTGTTTTAATCGATTTTCAAAGAAACTATGATTAAAAAATCACCCTATATTATATTATTATATGTTAATTCAAATGATGAACTTTTTAATATTTCCTTTAGGAATGTAATGGATACTGCCTTTGTCAAATATATTATAATTTCGAATATGTTGCCATTCCTTCACTTGGCCACTTTATTTCTGAAATATAACAATTTTTCTATTTGAGCGATTTTTTATCTGGTGACTTTTGAACAGCTGTTTGTACCGCTAAATATCTTTATTTAACGCAATGTTTCCATGATGTGGACGCATTCGTAATTTGGCAATATTTTTGTTTCAATTCATGATTTCATGTTTTGTTTTAGAAATGAACACTTTTTAGCGATTTTTTATTTGACGATTTTTTAAAAATGCTAACTTGGTGGCTGAAAATATTAGCAATTTTCTAATGTAGATGTTAAAAAAATAGGCGGGTTGATAACAAGAACTTCCATTGTGCCAAAGTTTGCTTATAACTCAGAAAATTTAGTCTGACATGTTCGTGTCCAAGACATGAACATATTTGAATTGTAACATTTTTTAATGTGGCACCTTTTTCAGTACTCAATACTCGGTACTTCTTTGCTTCCTGTTTCATCTAACTCAAGAAAGTCGAATTGTGCACAGTTACTGTTTTCAAAATATATACTTTTCTTATGATATGGGCGTTTTTATTGGTGATGTTTTTATATTAAGTTTTGAGTCCCTTTCGAAGTAAGATAGGAAGATTTTCACAAATGGTTATCATTTTTGTGATTGGGAAAAATTCTTTTTTTTTGCATAGAAACAAATTTGAATGTGTTATTTTTGAACTCTGGGCTTGTGGGACGACTGGTTGTAAAAGAGCAGGACTCACAGGCTAAGATAAAAAGTTTAACTGAATTGATTCGCTTGTCGCTATCCAAAGAACATCTAGCCTTTAGAGTAGAGTAGAGGTGTCTCTACTCTCAAACTAAATGCCAGATTTGGTTCAGGAGCGGTATCCTTTCAACACCTCCTGTTATTAACGATACTCTTCGGCACAAATCAAACGACAGAAAAGGCTACACATCATTAATATCGAATAACTCTCGGACAAAAAATCATCCAACAAATCTGAATTTGATGCAATTCATATGGCTATAGCAGAGAGTTTTAAATTTGGACTTTATACTTTTAAAGAAGGCTGCGCTACAGTGCCTTAAAGTAGAGCATCTCGGAAATTTGAAACTTTTAAAACGATATAACTTCTTACATTATCCGATTTGAAAGCTTGAAAGCTTTTTTTGAAACCCTGTCTGTATTCCCCTAATTGAAACATTCTTGTATGTTTTATCTCTTAAACTTTACGAGTTATTCGGCTTAGTTCACCTTTGATGACGATATCTTAAGCATTTAGGAAAAAAATTTAAAAAATGAATCACTTGGTCAAAACTTATTATGAAAGTTCAAAACTAAAAAAGTAAATTTTTCAATTTTTCCGAAAAAAGTATCTACATTCTTTTATAATTAAAAAAAAAAACCTGTTAAGAAAACTGTAATAAATTTATATTTTTCTGAAAGGTAACTTTATAACAAACATTACAAAGCAAACATTTTTTTCAAAATTTGAAGTTTTACGAAAACCAAAACCTATCGAATAGGACTTATTTTTAGTAGGAATCTCAACTTTCAGCCATGGATTTCTGAAACGCATCACTGGCGTAAAAAAGAAAGAAACCTGGTTTTTATGGCCTGATGTGTTGTGAATAATTTTGCAAAGGGAATTTTTTGCCTGCCTTTTTATAGAGCAAATTCGAAGTAAAAAAATACCCTTTCAGGAATTCTTCAAAAGTTTTTGGGAATCATGGGATTTCTAGTAATAAATCATTACTTTTGTATCGTTTTAAAATTTTCAAATTCCCGACGTGCTCTATTTTGCGGCATTGTTGCACAGCCCCTTTTAGAATTAAAAGGTTCAAATTTATAACTTAAACTTTACTATACCTCTACTACAGCCATTTGAAATTTCACCAAAATCGGACAACGCGTTTAGAAACTGCAGATTTATTTCATTTTTTTTTTCCAAAAACAAAACCCCATTCTGCAACATACTCGTACTATCGTTTCAGAAAATGTCGCCAATCAAGTTGTCTCTAAAAAAATTTCACATCAAAAGTTTTAAAAATGTTTGTCGCTGTATATTTACAAATATACACAATATTTGTCGCATTGTCAGTCAAAATGTTTTGTCGTCTAGTGTAATTTATTGAATTACACAACAAATTAAATCAGTGCAAAACTGTTGTTAACTTTTTACTCAATCTCCGCCATAGGTCAATGCAAAAATCTACCCAAACGCATGAGAATTGTCTCTGTGAGGCTGAACAATATCTCGGTAATGTATTTTAAAATATACACAAAGGTAAGCGCCAGACAAAGGATTACCGAGTATGTTGTCATATTGACAATAAATTATTTCATTAAATGGAGCGTAAAATCAAACAATTTATTCACATGTGCGGACATCTGAGCATGTTCTGTCACCAAAACGCAGTCAGGTGTTGAGTGAAGAATCTGTACAACTGATTTAATTGATTAAAAATTTAAGGGTTCCGGCAAAGAAATCATTTTACTGGAATTAAAGGAAACATTAAAAGGTTCATTTCTTTGCACATTAAAAAATTTATAGCAAACAAGGAAAAGAAACATGAAGAAAGAAACAATAGAAAAAATAATGTCAAAATGTTTGATGTTTACAAACACCAGAATTTGTTACCTTTCTGTTTTCAAGTAGGCGAAATAAGAGCTCTCTCACCAACATTCTGAAAACAAAGAGGAAGACAAGATTAATGGTTTCTTATTGTATTTTTAACAAGAAAATATAATCTTTTGCAAACGCAAAAAGAAGTTGAACACAGAAAACATGAAAGAATAACAACAACTGCCCTCAAATCCAGCTGATAAAATAGAAACAAAGTGATTTATAATGGGACACTAACATAGATTTTGCAACAAAGGACCAGCTACCTCAATCATTTTCCTTATGTCCGCACCCTGAGAATGTCTCCTCCATGGGCCAAAGTTGGTGGCAACAATGGCAGTCATTGATTCGTAACATATATACATAAATCCCCTAACAATTGAAAATCAAACAACATGAAAAATTAATGATTGTTCAAAAATATCTTTTCTCTTTTCGCAATGTTGAGTTTTTTCTATACCTCCGCCCCACTCCGCAAGGACAAAAGATTGTAATTTGGCCAAGATAACAAATGTTTTGGTAACATATGAGAGTGTTTTCTTAACATGTGAAAACCTAAAGTTTTCAATAAAAAATTTAATGTGAAATCAATAAGAAAAAGAAAATCAAAAGCATGGCAAGCAAGACAAATAATAGTGTTGTCCTAAAAAGGGTCCTTTGCAAAGTCGCGCTATAGTTACTAAGGTTATTAGGGGATACAGGAAAGGCAGAAAGAGAGCTAGAGGCTGAAAGGAAGGAGTAACAAAGTGACAAATAAATTTGTAGGAGGCATAACAACACCCACTACGATCTTTGGTTTGATGATTAAAAAAAAAGGCTCTTAGTATTATAGCATTTCATTTGTTAAAATTAGTTACGAAGAAAAATGAGAACGAAAAAAAAACATTTTTTTTTGTTTACAGGCATGACCAAATATATGCAACTAATTTTCAGATCACTTAACTATTCTGTACCTTTTGAAGAAATTATGCCACTTATAATTATTGTTTTTTTTTTAGATCCAATATTCTAAAAAAACTATTATAATTTGCAAAATATATTAAAACTTGTTAAGTATTTGGTATCGTGGAGCGAATTTCCACATCAACGTCAAATTTATTAATTCTCAAAAACGTACAAAGTTGCTCTATTTATACTAAAATTACTTATTCTAGAAAATGCTACAATATTTCAGAGAGAACACATATTTACATAATGGGTGCAACAAAGACAAACATATTTACAGAATAGTGTTGTATATCATACACTTAATTCTAGAATGTTCTTATTTACATAACAGGTGAAAAGGAGATAACAATCTATATATATAAAAATTAATATCTGTCTGTCTGTGTACAAAAATAGTTTGTAAGAGAACTCCTCTCACACGGCGTACCCGATCTTCATGAAACTTTCAGGGCTTATTCGTGTCGGCCAGGAGAAGGTTTTTAACTATGTCCGAAGGTCGAAATCGAGGCGAGTGACATGATAAGTCCGTCGGAAAAGTGGAAAACTGGACATTTTTCATTATATATATAATTCTACTGTACGAGCGTTGTCATTGAACTCCTCCTAAACGGCTGGACCGCTAATAATAAAATATCCAATAAAATATCCAATATTTCTGCTCCTGTTTACGGTATTTGAACAAAATTTGGTACATCGGTTTGGTGTACATATCTTAAGTGCTACTGCAAATATGGGCAGGATTGGACAATGGGGCGTGGTACCTCCCATACAAACCATGAATTAAATATCCATGGCCTTTCTTATTATAATAGACCGATTGATGAAATATTTCCAATAAAAATAAAATTTGAAGGCAAAGCAACGTTTGCCGGGTCGGCTAGTAAACTATATAATAGGAGTGAGAGGAACAAACATAACTTATTGTCGTAAACGTAATTCTAGAAAAGTCCCACCCACATATAAAGAGGGAAAGATATTACATACATCATACTTGAATGTTCTAGGCACGGTTTTGATGATATTTCTAGAGTATATACAGGGTGGGCCATATGAGTGTTGGCGATTTAATTCTTCAATTTCTCGGTAAAGCGCGGCGCGGGGTGGCGGGGGGATATGTTGTTCGCTGCGCCGCTTCCTGTAAATTTAGTCGCCATGGAGCCGTATACGGGAGTGCAGCGTGCATTTTGTGTCCGAGCGTATTACGAAAACAATAAATCAGTGATTACTGCACGACGTTTGTACCGGCATGAACACGGGTTACACGATTTAAGTGAAGTTCCAAGCGCCAATGTGATACGAAAATGGATCAGAATGTTCGAAACAACCGGCTCAACAGTACCAATTACGGTTCGTGGTCGCCCAGTTTCTGCAAGATCAGCCGACATTGTGGAGCGTGTTCGTGTTTCAGTTCGGCGAAATCCGCAACAGTAAACACGTAAGAGAAGTCAGTCTTTGGATGTCATGCTAGCAGACTTTTTGGTGCCAGCTTTGCAAGAACTTCAAGGCAATACCTCGAGGATGTGGTTTCAACAGGATGGGTCCACATGTCATACGGCTAGGGTAACCATAGAGCTGCTGAAAAATGTTTTTCCTGGAAAACTCATTTCGAAAAGGGTTGATGTAGAATGGCCCCCACGTAGCCCCGATCTCTCTCCATGCGATTATTTTCTATGGGGCTACCTCAAATCGGTAGCCTACGAGAATAATCCGACCAATTTAGAGCAGTTGAAGAGGAACATTATTCAAGAAAGTAACAAAATACCGAGAACAACTTTTCAACGAGTTTTCCAAAATTTGCGACTTCGGTTCCAAGAGTGTCAAGCCGCCGAGGGAAGCCATTTGGACAACATTATTTTTGAGTCTTAAAAATTCCCATGATTCTACTTTTTAAAAATACAAATATATTTTTTTTATGTTTCGTAGTTTTTTTTTTAATTGAATATTTAAACCGCCAACACCCTTATGGCCCACCCTGTTAGACAAATTACACTCATATACTACAAGTATAATCTCCAAAAATAATTTCTTTGAAAACTCAAAAAGTCATACAAGATTGGGGATAAATGTTGTTATTTCAAGAGTTTTAAAAAAAAATTATTTTAAATTCTTGCGAATAATTCATTTTGTGGCCTTTTAAAAGGCAACTTGAGTTTAGTGTCTCTAATGACTTTTAAAAATAAGTGATTGATTGCAGGTTTGCAGGTTGTGTTTTCAGCAACTGAGTCAAACTATATTACAGGTTGATTCAGATTTAAACATTTAAAACCAAGCTATAAATAATTTTGCTTGTGATTTATATTTTAGAAAGAAATCTAGACTGATTTTTCAGTCTAATTCAGTTTATTAAAGTAATCGTTTATGTGTCCTCTGAAAAATTTGATTTGAAACCAAAAAATTCCATTCCATTCAGATTTAAGCTTAAGACTATTTGCCCGCCAAGGCTATTTCCGATTTTTGTTCTTAGTCAAGATGTATAAGACTAACATGGAATAAAACTAACATGAATTGTTTTACAATTCAAAATATGTTTTGTTTAGGTTTGGGTAATGAAAATGAATCAATATGAATATTTGGTTAAGTTTCGGATAAGACGTGAATTGAAAGACATCGAACTCAGACTTAAGCGTAGTTTTAACTTAAACTACAAAACCGAAATGTAACTGAACTTTCGTGAAAATACCTGTTTACATCAACTACTTCAAAAAATGAAACAGTTTTCCAGCTTTTCCAAAAAGTTGTTAAAGTTAATGTAACAGACTTCTTAGGTAGCGCGTTTGTTTTCAATTTTCAAGATTATTTAATTTCAATAAAAAGAAAATACTAACATGAAGGAAGTAAAACTACAGATGAATTATTTTGTCCCAGTTTTGTGTTATCTCAGTACATTAATAGATTTTTTTTTTTTTTGCATTAAGAATTTGAACTAATATGTTCGGAAGCTCTTACAATTTACACTTCCAGAACCAATGTATGAAAAAATTTTCTTAAAAACTACACATACATTAAATGTGTTAGGAAGAAATTACAAAACTTACAAAAAATAAATAAATAGATAATTAAAATAGATATTTGTAATGAATTTGTGATGTTTTTACATGACAAAACACAGATTTTAATTGCCCTTTTCTTTTCCAAATGCCAGAAAAAAGAGGCACCAGGTTTATCAGTCATCAGGTTTATAGTCAGTCACGACGAATACGTGATATCAATTAAGGCATTAACTCATACGATTAGACATATCCTCATACTCATACGATACCTGGTTCTTATTTTGGATTTTGTTAATGCACAACTTGACGGCTACCTTTTCGGTGCACTGGGTAATTAAAAAAATTCCATAGACGGTAAGTTATGAAAACAAACTTTAATTTCTATAGGAATATACAGCTCTTATTATGATTCATGTAGGTAGTCATAGTCTGTGCCCAGACTATGTATTGTGTCACTCATATGTTAGAGTGACCGGAATAACCTCTTCTATTCCTTTGCATGCCATGAAGGAGAAAGTAAGGGCTTCGCAATTTCATACATTCTACTTTTTTGATTCACTCAACGGGACCAACAGTTTAACCGGGATTCTGAACGTCAGTTTGAAAATAATTTATTAGACTTTTCGATTACCCGAATAAAGTGTCACCAGGCTTATCAGAGTCACCAGGTTCATAGGCAGTCACGACGAATACGTGATATTAACTAAGGCATTAACTCATATGATAAGACATATCAACTCATACGATACCTGGTCCTTACTTTAGGTTCTGTTTATGACACTATTTGACTGCTACCTTTTTGGTGCACTGGATAATTTAAAAAATTCCATAGGCTGTAAGTTATGAACACAAACGTTCATTTCTGTAGGAATTTACAGCTCTTATCGTAATTCATATAGACAGTCATGGTCTGGGTCCAGACTATGTATTGCGTCACTCATTTGTTAGAGTGGCCGGAATAACCTCTTCTATTCCCAATTTCATGCATTCCACTTTTTTGACTCACTCAACGGGACCGGGATTCTGAACGTCAGTTTGAAAATAATTGATTAGACTTTTCGGTTACCCGGCAACTTAAAGCGTTTGTCAGACACATCAAGTTGGCTGGCAGCCAAGTAATGATAGGTAGTTATATTCGAGTTCAAACCCACGACCATATGCATGATAGTCGCGATTTCCAACCGTCATGCCAACAACCATAAATCCCCCTAATCTATAGTATAATCTCTAGTAATTTTGATATCACTTTGAGGGATTTTATTTGGAGTCTAATGTTTGCATTTTGAGAATCAGCCCTTCCGCCATATTTCCATCTCACCTATTTATTATACTTGCAGTGTTGTTGTTCGCCGAGCTCAATGCAGTGGAATTACTGAAAAAAACAGGCATTTCTATATGACTTTTAGGTCCTAAACGTGATTCAAGCAAGCATTCATAATCAAAATTATGAATCTGGAATTTACGCTTGAAACCCTTATATTCACAACGATTCGACCCACGTCTTCTATTGCTAATAGCGACTCCCCCTAAGCGTTCTTTAGCAAATATCTAGTGTTTTGTTCAAAGAATAACTGACATAATTTGATTTCAATGTTAATACCTACCTTCCCTTAACCTTCTCCTTCAGGATGTCTTTCGCTTAACCCCATTTCTGTATCAAATTAACAAAATATTTCATTTCTAAATGTTTTGATTAAATCCTCATTCACAGACTGCCAAGGGTATCCATAAGATAACTTCTTCGAAAACATATGTATGATACAATCAAAATTTGAGATATGTATTCCTGTTACGTCCGTTTGTCACTGTCACTGTCGTCGCCATTGTGTCCCTGGAGAAATTAATTTGATTTATTCGTCAGTTTTCGGTTTGATTGTAGACATAATTTAATAGTGAAACATCCCCGGTTTGCTCGCAACCACGTTCGCAAAACTGTTTCCTTCAATGGCATCATGTTGATTTCCTATTTATATAGCACGTGACAATGGCGACTGCGATGACTACAACGACAACGACAACAATGATGATGATGATGATTTCTCACTGGTCTTTGGTGTTTCTCGTTTGTCCAAAAACTATGCAGCAGACAATAAGCAGACAAAACGTGAACGAAAATTGAATTTATGGTATCCTTGCGGGGGCATAAGGACAAACCTACCCCCTATAGCGTTGGAATTTAAAGTAGTGGTGTTAGTAAATGTCACAGTGTGAGTATTTACATAACTTTTTGTTACACTTCCGGTGTTTCGTATTTATGTGGGTGTGCATGAGGGGGAACAGAGAACGTAATTGTGTGAAGCATCATTGTAATTGATGAATGCTAATTTAAGTTAATTTCGAAAATATGCAACAGATCTGAACACAAAAGGCAAGGAATTTGAGAACAATAGGAGAATTAGAATTATGGACACACGATCTTATTGGTAAGGAGTTTTTACTCCAAATATTGAAGCAAAGCCTTACGATATGACATTATAATATTCAGCACTACCGTTCAAAATGAAGACGAGAAAACACAAACACATATGTCAAATACTCGTACAGATCCTTGTGTCTATGCAGTAACAGATTTGGTTTTCCCTTCTTGACAGTTTTTGTGGTAGACTCCAATGTCCAGAAATATTAGTGAATGCGAATCAGCGTATGAAGTAAATTCGTCTTCCTTTGAGAACATACCAAATTCGCTGAGGAGATCCTCGGATCGAACATCTTTCTGTTTAAGATGCTGGACTGACAGTGCGAAAGCGGTGATGGGAGAATTGCAAGAATGACAAAGGAAAAATAATGCAGATAAACTGGGCAATAACTCGTCAGCGTAACGAATATTATACCTATATAATGGTTTTGGACATGCGAGGAAATTCTTACAATTGATTTTTCCAAAAAAGAAACCACAAATTGTAATAAATTTATCAGGGCAAACATTGCAGTTCAATTGATCATATTAAGTGATTCTTTTGTCACTACACTTGTGTGGAGTTTGAACACGATCTGTCACTTCGTGTATTTACAGTGCTCGATTTTGTCAGTTTATCTTTAGAGAGTTTTGCGGTGGATAAAAGTATCGAACCAAAAATTTGTCTCAAAATTTTATATTGCAAATGAAATTCGATTCACTAAAAATATTACAGAAGGCTTACGATGAATCTACTATATCAAAAACATGTGTATAAGAACGGTACAGTGTCTGCAAAAGCGGTCTACACATGGTGAAATTTTTGTTTTTGCTTTGACCGTCCATTAATGTCTTTAACTGAGATTAACGTCGACAAGGTGGAAAAAGTGGTGACAGGAAATCATCATTTAAATCTGAGTATGATAATCCGCTGGGCTTTGTATGTCTCACGAAAAGATTCATAGCATTTTATACTATTGTTAGTTTAAGAAACGTGATGCCACTGGACTAGTTCGAAATATATGAATTCTAGAATCTTTAGAAACTCTCGTAAAAGTTGCTGAGGATATGTTGGAAGGAGCTAATTTCGAACTTATATTTATAAAAGATGATAATACAAGGGTTAAGAATAACAAGCTTCGAAATGATGCTTTCCAACCAAGTGAAAAATGAAAGGAACACACTAGATCGGTAGAAAATCAACGTGATGTTAACTATACAGAAGTATATCACTGGTGCGCTCCGCACCACCCAATCCGATGCACTTAATATAATTTTGCATTTACTACCCCTAGACATAATTGGTATGCAGACTGCCGCAGCTATGGCAGTATAGCTAAGAGAGCTGTCACAGTGGTCAAACAGTGGTTGCGGGCACAGTGTGATCCTTAAACATGCAGCCTGACATAACAGGCACCATATACTACTTTCTGGCTGAACCACTGTTCGACACGTAGTACCATATACTTATACTAGTTAGAGGTACATGGAAATGTAGAACTCCTAGAACAAGACTGTATGTCAACTTCTACACCGGCGGCTCAAAACTTGACAATCAGGTAGATGTCTACTCCAAAGACGTAGGACTAAATACAGCAAGAAGTGTGTTTATCAGGCAGAAATTTTGACGATTAAGAAAGTGCCTGAATGGCTCAGATATAATGTCCTCACCACGGTGGGGATTAATATATTCTCCGACAGTCAAGCTGCCACTAGATCCCTAGATTCTGCCACCCTGAACTCAACATCAGCCCTGAAATGCGAAGGATTTTTTAACGAAATGCCTCAGCGTTTCAACATTCACCTTATGTGGGTGCCGGACGACAGAGACATACCAGGAAACTGCAAAGCAGACGAACTGGCAAGACTAGAAACAACCGTACATACTCTAGCCAAGTTGTAGTTCGTGGGCATGCCTCTAGCCACTTGCAAGCTCCTACTGCGAGATAAAACATTTTTGGCAGAAAATGGTAGGTGGGCGTCTGTCGCAGGCTGTAATCACTCAAGACAGATGTGGCTTTGCCTACATCTGAAGCGTTCATACACACTACCGTCACAATCAAGACCCAACGTCTCATTGCTTGTATCCGTCATGACGGGACACTGTCTGATTGGAAGACATGCAGTGAGGTTTAAGGTTGCGACTACTGACTTCTGCAGGAGCTGTGTATGAATGGTATGAAGAGGAGGAGGAGGCCATAGAATATCTTTTCTGCAATTGCTTCACCCTGGCGAACAAGCGGCGATCACCATTGGGCTCTTATTTGCTTAGGAACTTAGAAGATCTGGACGATATAGATATTCCCCGACTTAAGAGCTTCTTGAGGTGCTCAGGATAGTTCAACGGAGAAACTAGGAACATCCATATCTCTAGTTTCTGTAGTATCACAATGGACTATATAGTCTAAGTGAATCTGCCTATTCAGACTGCCACACTGATCTAACCTAACACAGATATTTTCTTTGCTTACTACGGGGTTATTATTCAAAATGATTGCCAGGAGATCAGGTAGTTACTAAAGAAAACGTATGTGGTC
>JAHXMU010000107.1:582721-600511 GCA_019455685.1 Philornis downsi | reverse complement strand
TTCACTGAACAATGGATGGATGGGATGGAATGGAGACACAATGGATGGGTTGTAATCTAGCTGCCAGTCTGAAATTTGAATCAACATCTTCATTAAAAAAAGTACACTTCATGTGTGGATTTGTCATATAGTCTGGCATATACTAGCAACTCATTTTATTATATATGGGATGTCCCAACAAGAACGCAAGATTTAAATTTGGCGTCATTCGAAGTGACATTGTTTGACATTTGAACAATTGTTATTGTTTGGTGGTAGAAGGTACGAGCTTAGTAATGAATGTACAACGCATTCTCATTGTGCAATTGTTTTACCAAAATGGTGAAAGCTTTGCAGCTACAGTTCGCAAATTGCGATCAATTTGGGGTCACAATAATGCTCCAAAAGAGTCAACTGTAAAGATATTAATGGATGTAAAGGCAATAACGAGCCTTCGACCAGGTCGATCGACCGAAAATATCGCAGCTGTATGTGATGATGTCACTCAAACTCCATCCACCTCAATTCGACACCGAGCTCAGCAAATTGGTGTCTCCAAATCCACAATGCAGCGAATTTTGACGAAAGATTTGCATCTTAATGCATACAAAGTTCAATTGACCCAGGAACTGAAGCCAGCTGACCATGGACAGCGAAGGGAGTTCGTTAATTGGGTATTGGAGAGACAACATGAAAATGCTGATTTTGCCGATAAAATCATCTTCAGTGACGAAGCTCATTTCCATCTTGATGACTTCGTCAATAGGCATAATTGTTGCATTTGGGTTGAGGAAAATCTTCGAGTGATTCACGAGAAGCAAATGCATCCTCAACGTGTTACTGTGTGATGTGGATTTTGGGCTGGAGGAATCATTGGACCTTTTTTTATGAAAATGAGGCATGTCAAGCGCAAACAGTCAATGGTGTTTGGTATCGTGAAATGATAACCAGTTTTTTCGTACCTAGAACTGAAGAAATTAATGTGGAGGCCATGTGGTTTCAACAAGGCGGCGCCACATGTCATACAGCCAGAGAAACAATTCAATTGATGCATCAGTCATTTTCTGGTCGAGTTATTTTGCGTTTTGGAGACAAGAATTGGCCACCTAGATCGTACGATTTAACACCATTAGACATTTTTCTTTGGGGTTTTTTTGAAGTCGATGGTTTACGCGAATAAGCCGACGGCGACTCAAGTCTTAAAAGAGGAAATTGGACGCTGCATTAATGAAATACCACAGCATTTATGCAAAACGGTCATTGAAAATTGCATTAAAAGATCGCGTGTGTGGCAGCAAAGCCGCGGCGGCCAACTGCCCGATGTGTTGTTCCATACATAACCTCATTCTGCCTACTTTACGATTTAGTAAAGTTTCACGATTTTTTTTTTTAAATATCTGTATTTTATTTAAAATTTTTGTTGGGACACCCTTTATATACATTTCTCGTGTACATCTTTTATGCTAAATTTAACTTTGATTTGATTTTCGCAAGATTATCATCTTTTCTTTGTTTTTTTTCTCTCTCTGTACCATCGAAAGTTGAGGTTGAGAACTTTTATTTCCCTCCCCATCAACCCACTGATTGTTTTCACTTCTCGAACTTCTGCTATAAATCATTTGTTTTAAATCTAAGCAAAATCAATTTTTAAATATTTGATTTTAACTTTTTTTTGTGTTCAGAAACGTACGCAAAACATCTGGCGTTTCATTTGAGCGAAGTGTTTTCCATATTCTGTATAAAAGAAAAAAAAAGCACAAACTTTTAACATGATAACATTTTATATTGAAATGTATTGGAAAACAAAAGAAAAACAAACACTTGGTATTTTTTTGATAAATTAACTTTCCCACAAGTGAAATGATTTCACTTTCCGGGAACTGCTATGTTGATGTATCTGGCCATATGTTGTCTGTGTGAAGTAGAACAATTGCTTCTAATGTACTTTGCGTGTTTTCCTGCTGTTGTTCCGGGTGAAGAGTAAGAAAAAGAACTACACAGAATTTGCTCTGATTGTAGATAAATTTGGCAACACTTGTAATTGAGGCGTGCGAATTGACACCTATTTACTTTCAACACGAATTCAAACAGAATTGTTAAGTTTTGTTGTTGTACATTTTCCAAGGAAATTGTTTATGAGCACTCGTATATGGGAGTGGTGCACGATTTACTGTGTTGGCATGAGTTGTTAATAAATATCTGGGAACATTTTAAATGACGAAGTTGTGCCAAACATTTGATACCAGATGTGTGAAAAGAGGAGGTGTGTAATTGATGAGAAATTGATATTAAGTGCACGTAGTGATGGCACGATCCTATTGAGACTAAGGTTTGAAATGCGATAGACAATTTTACACAAGAAGTTACAGTTTAAGAAGTAAACCAAGGTATGGAGAATTTACGTAGAATATACGTAGAGAATACGTAGAATAAGATCTCAGATTGACGACAAAGGGATTGTATTTAGAACAATGCAGCTTGATTTCGATAATTGCCATTACAGGTGTATATCTGCACACCCTATAGTTCTTAATTTTAAATTGTTATTCAGATAAGCAGCTTTGGATTATAACTAAGAATAGAGTTCGATAATAGCCATTACAGGTACATAGCTGGTTTAAATTGTTACCCTTGTAAGCAGCCCTGGATTATAATGATGAATAGAGTTCGATAATTGAAATTGCAGGTGTCTAGCTGGGCACCCTATTGTTCGTAATTTTAAATTGTTACCCTGGTAAGCAGCCCTGAATTATAACTAAGAATAGAGTTTGATTTCAATAATTGCCATTACAGGTGCCTAGCTGGGCACCCTATTGTTCGTAAATTTGTCTTTGTAAGAAGCCCTGAATTATAACGAAGAATGTACTGTTACAGCTCTTGCTTAACAGCGGTATATCCGGAGCTAATTTCTCCCCTGACATAAAAAACCCGAGTTAACAACCCAAAATGTAACTGAGATTTTTTTTTTTTTTTAACACACATTTGGATAATTAAAGAATAATTCCAGCGATGACAATTGCTCTCATTAATTCAAAACTGTTAAGTGCATTCTCGCTGTTTTTTTCTATAAATATTCAACTTTATTATGAAATTATGTTTACAAAATGATTAATTGAAAGCTCGAATTTCATCACGGTAAAACTATCGAATCTAGCCATTCCTTGACGTCGTCATATGAGTGCCACTGCTGGTCAGCCAGACCGTGTGCCATCGAATGGAATAAGTGATAAATCGGACGGCGCAATATCTGGAGAATATGGCGGATGGGTTAAGACTTCCCATTTCAGTGTTTCCAGGTAGGCTATAACGGCCTTGGCCAAGTGAAGCCTAGATTTTTTTATGCTGTTGGATCACCTTTTCGTGCCTCTCCGCGTATTGAGTGTGTTTCTCGCGCAGAGCTCGGCTTAATCTCATTCATTGAAGTCGATACCGATTCCTAATTATGGTTTCGTTTAGGTTCAACAGCTCATAATAAGCTCATATATAATAAGGCCGACCTGGTCCCACCAAATGCAGAGCATAACCTTCACAGCGCGAATATTCTGGCGAAACGACAGCATAGAAGTATGATTTTCTTTGGATTGGTGTTGTGAATCTAGTTTTCATCATCCAATACGATGGAGAAACTCCTTCCTTTTCTGTCACTGAAACAGTTGTTCATAAGGCAAAAAACGACACTCAACGTCCCTTAACTTCAATTCACAAGGATCCCAAGTTCTTTGCCTTTGAATCATTCCCAACGCATGCAATCGCTTGCAAATGGCTTGGCATGTAACTTGTAATACTGAAGCAAGTTCTACCTGCATTTGACGCGGATCCCCATCAATCAATACCGTCAATTCAGTGTCTTCAAAGGCTTTTCGTCTTCCTCCACACGAACGGTCATCAACATCAAAATTACCATATTCAAAACAACGGAACTAATCTCTACACGTTGCTTCACTTAAAGCAGCATCTCCTTAAACGCTTTGAAGCACTCGATCAGCTTCAGCCGCCGTTTTCTTCGATTGAAAAAAGGAAATCAATACTTCCCGTATATAACGATTACTTGCCACAAAATCATAGATATTCACACAACCAATAGAATGTGTCGTCAAAAGAAAATCACTACTGTGTTGAGGCGGTATATTTACTTGATTCACGATATTTAGGTTATGGCAGAATCAACTAGCACTTACAGCCGGCGCCATCTATTGACAAACAGCGGAAACTTGGTTGCGCACTTAATACAAATACTCTATAACTACTTTGTCAGAAAATAACTGCCATATTCTTTTGATTTAGATTGAAATTATCCATGAAAATACTTTTTTTATGTCGCTTGATTTTTTGAGAAAAATTTGTAGTTTGAATTTGTTCAATGAATTGTGGGTAACAAAAGTTTTTCTGTACATTTCTAATTTGTAATTTACATACTACGTTCATATATTAGTTTATATATTTCATTATATTCGAACTGTAACTGTACTGAAGCTCTTAACACATTTCGACAATTCATTTCCTAATTTAGCAAAGTAAATTCCTTAATTTAAACCGAATTCACCATTCACTGTGTGAGTGTTTCGTATGCCCTCATTTACTAGTAATTACAATCGTAATAAAAGTGTTTGAGTGCATGCTTTACGTTCTGTGCCTCTAGTAAGCCTCTTAGAAACGGGAGCCCTGTCTGAGGTTTTACACACAAATGTCTATGAAAGTCTCACAACTGCAGGCGTTGTACCCACAATGACACATAGCAATACTCGCATCAGACGGATACGAGCATTACACGCACACACGATTAAAATTACATGACACCATCAGTAAGACACATAGAGGGCAAAGACTGCCTCAAACCACAGTCTGTGGGTATCGAACGTGTGATATCAGAATCAGCATCTCATTTGAGCAGACATTTATTTTAATGTACATTTTTTTTTTAAATCCGTTTACTTTGTTACGAATACTTATTTAACGAAAATTCCACCCCTCTGAAACACAGACAAAAATGAACATTCTTCTTTGTGACAAAGAAAAACTTTAAAAATTTCCAATTGCAGTGAGCTTCTTCCTCTACCTATTGCATGTGTGGTAGGGAGTGGTAATGGGAGCTCAAAGAGGATAATCGGTATTTGCCAGTAATCAAAGTAAGTGAGTAAGATAGCAGCAAAAGCAATAAGAAAAAAACACACAGACAAATGAATTGGAAGGCAGTTGAAATTAACGTAGATCGTATTGACTTTAAGTGTTTGCAATTCAAAATCGATACGCTTTCGATTTTAATTGGAGAGCACTTTAAATGATGCTTGACTACTGGGGAGAGGATGAGAGAGAGGGAGAAAGATTAAGAAATGACAGTCACAATGAAGGAGAGAGAAGATTTGTGAGTTGGTTGACGGCTTGAAATTGCAATTATTTAAATTCTTAGATGTTTTGTTATGTAAATTTAGGAATAGTTCAATAACTCGCATAGTACAACCAGTACAGGAAAGTCAACTATGTGAACTAACCTACATATTACTTCATCCAAAGACTTTTTGTCTTGGTGCGAAAGTGTGGGAGATACCAGAAAGGGCGTGGAAAATTGCTATGTTCTTTTCAAAAAAATATTTTAAATTAAAGCACGCTAAAAGAAGTAAAATTATAACTTCCTGAAATAATCTTTTCAGAAAATACAGAGGGAATATTGATTACTGGTAAATCGGCAAATTTTTGAGTATGGTCCTCAAAGGGAGTAGCAATATGGTCTCAAATATATACAATCTAACAAAGAAGAAACGAAAAATTTTTGAATTTTTTTTTAATTTTTCAACATTATCTCCTCTGAGCTTCAGCGATATTCAATACCTTCTACTTCCTGTTTATAGTAAGAACTGTCAAACTCCTCTCAACCAAGTGAACTAACCAACATATAGTTTTATCCAAAAACTTTTCGTTTTAGTGAGAAAGTATGAGAGATATCAGAAGCGGCGTGGAAAATTGCTTGGTTCTTTTAAAAAATATTTTTAATTAAAGCATGCTCATCATTGATTTCTGGTACACCGGCAAATTTATGTGTGTGGTCCTCTAAAGGCATGGCAATATCGACAACGGGGGCGGCCTTAAAAATAGCCGACCTAACAAAGAAGGCACAAAATAGTTGGGAAAATTTTTTTTTCCAACATCATGTTTTTTAGCTCTATACACTTTTTGCAGCAATATTCAATAGCTTCCACACCCTGTTTGTAGTAAGAATTGGCAAACTCCTTAAAATGGCCATATACCGCAAACTCGATCTCTTCATTGTTGACAAATCTTTTACTATCGACCCCTTTTTTCGTGTTTGAAAATAGAAAGTATTCCGAGGGAGCTGAATCTGTCGAATAGGTGAGCGATGAAGCAATTTGGACTTTAATTTATTAATTTTAGCCATTGCAATAGTGGTTGTCAGAACTGGAGCATTGTCTTGATGAAACTGTTTTTTTCAGCAAAGTGCGGCCTTTTCTCCATATTTTCATCACCTATATGTAGGTGCTGCAAAAAATTATTATAATATTTGCCTTTCTGAAAATAATCAATACAAGTAACCCAAAGCGCATCCCAAAAAACAAATGCCATGACTTTGTCTGCAAATGAAACAGTTTTTGCCTTCTTTGGACACGATTCCCCCCTATTCCAGTTCACTGCTTTAAATGTTCGTTTGCCTCAGCTATGAAATGGTGAACTCACGTCTTGTTCATGGTTGTAAATCGATGCAAAAATTAGACTTTATTAGACAGAAATCGCTGAATCGCCAAACACCCTACTGAAACATTTTCACGACGCTGTTTTTGATCTATTGAAAGCAAGCGCGGCGCCCATCTTGCGCACGACTTCTTCATTCTAAAATCTACGGTCAATATACGATATATAGAACTTTTTGAAATGCTTATCATTTCAGCTAACTCACGCATCCTTAGCCGATGATCACCATTTTGTGGATTTTCTCAAGCATGTCTGGCGTGGACACCTGTATTGGTCGGTCAATACGGGGTTCGTCTTGGCAGCTCGTATGGCCTCGTTTAAACTCTGCTACCCAATGTTTTACAATCGCGGACAAAAAAGCAAGCACTCTAAGAGTAGAATCAAGCTTAGCTTTAATATGGGTTGCTCTGAGACCTTTCAGATGGAAATATTGAATTACATAACGGTTACCAATTTTTTTTTCTTGTTTACAAATTCACCGAGATCGTTTATTTTTGATTGGTCAAATACAAAATACTAAACAACGTGGAGCATTGAAGGTTAAAACACATGTTTTACAAGGTTGCCACTTTTAATCAAACTACTGCCACTAAGGCGGAAGTAAAAATAAGCAATTATTTTGTTTTATGAGATGTGTTCATTTCAGTGATTTGTTCAGCATTCCCTCCTCCCCCTAGAAGTGAAAGAGTGTTTAATAACAATCGCAGAGAACCGATAAGTGTATATTTACTGCATCTCACCAACAACATACCGCCGAGGAAAGACCACCTTAACATTTGATCCTTCGAGCCGGATAAGTAATTATTGGAATTTAAGAGGTGTGTTCATTTCAGTGATTTGTTCAGCATTCCCCCCTCCCCCTAAAAGTGAAAGAGTGTTTAATACCAATCTGTTTGATCGTAAGCTGTTAATCCCAAGTGTATATCGATTATGTGTAATGGATATAATAATTCCCAAAATATTAAACATAAATGAAACACTGCGATTGGGAAACGCTGCACTTAAATTGTTTGCGCTTTATCACTTGCTCTTATAATCTCATAGGTCTGTTGCGTTTGGGAAAATGGTTATGCGAAAGCAATATAATAAGTACACTCAATTACTGCTTGACTTCGATCGTTTTGCGTGGTTGTCTCTTCTATAACAATGGAAGAGCGTAGTGTATCATACAAATCTTTCGTTGTTATACAAGACACAATAATGGCACGACTCTTTGTGAGTGATTATCATTATTAATAATCATTCTATATATATCACCGATGACCGCGATGAGTGTGGAGTAAAAGAATACGCAAAGAGAATGCTCTAAAGAAGATGTTACAAGCATTAAGCTCAGACGTAATGTTACGCGTACTGAGATTTTATGTTAGGCTAACAGTGCTAAAGGCAGTTAGTCTCATGGAGAAGAAGTAAGCTGATATTTTTATCGCATTTCTTATAATGGAGGGAAACTTTCTACTCGTTGAAATGAGATAGTTTTTACCGTTCTCGTTCTGATGACTTTTAAATAATGTGGAGAGACATACAGGGTTGCCCATATTCGACGGATCCATGTTTTAAAAAAAATCAAAGAAAAAAATAAAAATTTGGCGGTTGGCAATCTTATTCATTTAATTTGTTCCAAGTAGATTTGTTTACATCAATTTTTGAATATGATATCTCTCATTGTGCCCTTTTTGCAGCATTTTCCATCGTTTTCACCAACATTTCGGCCGGAATAGCGGCTATTTCTTCACGAATGTTGTCCTTGAGCTCTTCTACGGTCCTTGGCTTGTTAACGTAAACCTTTGACTTCAAATGTCCCCACAAGAAGAAGTCAGCGGGCGTCAAATCGGGCGAACGCGGTGGCCAGTCCAAATCACCACTTTTCGACATCAAACGGCCCGGAAACAAATTCTTCAGAAAATCGATTGTTATGCGACTTGTGTGCGGTGGAGCGCCGTCTTGTTGAAACCAGAACTGCCTCATACGCTTTCGACGAATAATTGGCATCACAAAATTGGTCATCATGTCGCGATAACGCTCCTGGTTGATGGTAACAGCATGGCCATTTTCGTTTTGGAAGAAAAACGGCCCAATGACCGTTTTCGCACTAACGCCGCACCAAACTGTGACTTTTTCGTCATGAAGAGGCAATTCTTGAATCTCCTGAGGATTTTCAGTGGCGTAAATACGGCAATTTTGCTTATTTACGGTCCCATTCAATGTGAAATGGGCTTCATCGGACATGATAATTTTGTTCCAAAATTGCTCGTCATCATCGGTCATTTCGATGACTCGTTGGGCCCATTCCAATCGACGAGGCTTGTCCGCAGGCAACAATCTTTGCGTCAATTGAATTTTGTACGGGAACAAATGCAAATCAACGCGAATAATCCGTTGTAAAGTGGACCGAGCCATGCCCAACTGCTGAGAACGGCGTTTTTGGGATGTTCTTGGGGACCTCTCAACACTGGCTCGTACGGCAGCGATATTCTCGGCCGATCGCCTTGGTCGACTTTTATTTGGCCTCTTCGGATTAGAAAGAGCCTCACCAGTCGAAAATTTTTCGTATAAACGCTTAATGGTGTTCTTAGAAGGCGCACTTCTCACATTTTTTAATATTTTAAAAGCACGTTGAGTTTTCACAATTGACTTCTTCTGTTGAATGTAAATTTCAACTATTTCAGAGCGCTCGCGTGGCGTGTATTGTTCCATGATAAAAATCTGCTTGGACTGACGCTTCAAACGCGGTATGTCATTAAGCGATCTGACATCTCTGTCAAAAGTTATGGCGTTGCCAGATGGGTCCGTCGAATATGGGCAACCCTGTATGTATGTTATAGTACGTACCGTTTGCTTCCACAATCGAGTGCTTGCACTTTTTTTTTTTGGTCCTTCGAGATCGTTCATCAGATCGGCTAGTTTTGTGACCGTTTTCGTATTTTCGCTCGCAGTACTAAATGTCTGATTATATTGAACATAGTGAAATAGAATCAAAGATGTGAATGCAGAAATATATGTATATGAGTTAGATGAGGCATTTTTTATGAAGGTATTCTGTTGATTTTCCCATAAAGGCTGTCCCAACAAGAACGCAAGATTTAAATTTGGCGCCATTCGAAGTGTCATTGTTTGGCATTTGAACAATTGTTATTGATTTCTAGCAGAAGGTACGAGGTTAGTAAAAATGGAGTACTACACGAATGAACAACGTATTCTCATTGTGAAATTGTTTTACCAAAATGGTGAAAGCTTTGCAGCTACAGTTCGCAAATTGCGATCAATTTGGGGTCACAATAATGCTCCAAAAGAGTCAACTGTAAAGAGATTAATGGATAAATTTTCCAAAACTGGGTCTGTCAGTGATGTAAAGACAACAACGCGCCTTCGACCAGGTCGATCGACTGAAAATGTCGCAGCTGTACGCTGTACGTGATGATATCGCTCAAACTCCATCCACCTCAATTCGACACCGAGCTCAGCAAATTGGTGTCTCCAAATCCACAATGCAGCGAATTTTGACGAAAGATTTGTATCTTCATGCATACAAAGTTCAATTGACTCAGGAACTGAAGCCAGCTGACTATGGACAGCGAAGGGAGTTCGTTAATTGGGTATTGGAGAGACAACATGAAAATGCTGACTTTGCCGGTAAAATCATCTTCAGAGACGAGGCCCATTTCTATCTTGATGGCTTCGTCAATAGGCAGAATTGTCGCATTTGGGGTGAGGAAAATCCTCGAGTGATTCACGAGAAGCAAATGCATCCTCACCGTGTCATTGTGTGGTGCGGATTTTGGGCTGGAGGAATAATTTAACCTTTTTTTTATGAAAATGAGGCATGTCAAGCGCAACCAGTCAGTGGTGTTCGGAATCGTGAAATGATAACCAGTTCTTCGTGCCTAGAATTGAAGAAATGAATGTGGAGGGCATGTGGTTTCAATAAGACTGCGCCACATGTCATACAGCCAGAGAAACAATTCAATTGCTGCATCAGTCATTTAAATCTTGGGTTATTGTTGGGACATCCTTTATTACATAGCCAGCATTATATTGCTAGCTAGATGACAAGAATTTAAATAACATCAGGTTGCGGTATTAATAAATTGCTTAATTTACATGGAGGATACTGGAATGGACGTGAAAATATCACCCATTTTTATTATCACAACTTAGTTTACTAAACACTTGATATCTATCACGTTTATCTAAATTCAGTACAACTGAAAAAAAGAAATAGAAGTAAAATAAATATGGGTTTATTCGGTCATTTGTGTGGGAGGTGCCCGAAGCGAAGTTTTTGGTTGTCAGATTTTTCTCCAATTTTAAAGGGAATTGAAAAACAATATTATGTACACAAATCTATATTACTGCAGCTTACAAAATGAAAGTTACAGAGTAATGTTTGGTTTTCTGAATATTGGAAAATTGGTTTAGCGTTTATATGCTTCCCACTGGGCTTGTGATAATGTGCTTTGTTTTCATTCTGAGACATTAGCTTGGCAAATGTGTAGCCTGCAACAAATTTATCTGAATTTAGAGTAACTACAGAGAAGATATGAACTTAAGAATATATGGATTAAGTTGGCTACCTGTATGGATGCTACCTCAATGGGTGGTGGTTGGTCAGACGGTTTTTTGAAATTCTGCAAAGATTTACAAACCATTACAACGGATAAAACTTGAAGTTACTGCCATCTACAAATGGGAATTAAATTTTGGGAAAACCGTTGAATTTGCACGAGAGGTACAAGATGGGGTGTGCCAGTATGATCCGTTTACAATCCTCTACTACGACCTGGCAAAATTTTGGTTTCATAAAGATTTGTGACAGCTATCATGTCAACCAACAACCATTTAGATAAACGGACATTGCTTAGTCGACTTAAAAAGTCATGAAATGCATATTATCAAGGGACACTTGGTGTTCTAAACGCCTCCTTCTGAGCGTTGCATTTTTCTAATCTAAAAATTTAACCCTCTTCCTTCGGTTGAAAGTATAAAAAAGGATTGATTTCTTTTTTCAAGCAATTCACTCACATCTCAGATACATATACGAATATATTTACCATTGTAATGACGTTTCAAACTTCCTCACATACTTTTCAACAATTTGAAAAAAACTATTTTTTCAAACAATTTCGAAAAAAAGAAAGAAAAAATGTCGAATAAAAGTTGGTCTCACCGAGCTTTGAACTCCGAACCTCCAGTTTGTAAATCAGAAGTTCAGTGGCCTAAGCCTCGCTTATAACATCAACACTGTATGAGTTAACAGTGCTTTAACAGTAGCTGTTGATTTATGTGTGACAATGTTAACGATTAGCAGAATCTCCAAACCGTATCCTAGACATAAACCTATAGGGGTCACTGCAAGAATGCTCTCTGTTCATGATTGATGATCAGTGCATATCGATTGCCTTATTTGGTATTATTCCAAAACATAATAGTTCTCTCTTGTCTATTCAATTCTAAACGGTATCACATTACCACACAATTCTCATGTACTAGAACAGAAACCAAGGCAATGTAAAAGTTTAACAGCACTATTGCATTCTTTTCTATCACATACGGCGAGCAGTACAGAAGTCTGTTGGGAAGTGTATAAAAAAAAGGGAAACAGCATAATCTTCTCCATTTGGTTGAAATACCATTAACAACTTATCAAAGTTGATTGCTAAAAAAACGAAAACTAATATAAAATTTTCTTCATAAATTAAAAAAATTGGTACAATTTACTCTACCTTAGGGTAGAGGTTTTGTAAGAACGGAAACAAATATCAAAAAGGTAAATAATGAGGACATGTCTAAGAAACAAATTTTAAGGGAAAATTCCATAATCTTCTAGTAATAGGTATTCCTTCGCATTAAATCTTTAATGAAAAGCGTAAAATTAACTCCACTGCTTTTGTTCGTTGGCAAAGAGATCGATTTGCCAATATTACGATTATAATTATTGGCGAGTAATGAATGATAGAGATCGACGCCTACCCAAGAGGAAAATTGACGGGCAAATTCCACATTGCAGCCCATGGTCAATAAAAACATGTGTAGTGGTATCCTAACCTAGTACCACGAAAGGAAATAACATGAAACCGGAGAGAAATTATTTTTGGAAAACAGCAACTAACCTCATCATCGAAAATACACAAATCGTAGAGGTATTGGGTATATTGACCACAATTAAAGAATTTCAATTAAATAAGTTAAATTAGTGTGTTGAAATTAAATGAATTAATTAAATTAATTTTGATCTTTATACAGGTTTAACTTTTTTTGTTTGTTTTCTTGACTAAATTTGTACATTAAATCAATATATTTTTATTTATCTTTAAATACAGTTTTAAATCGTCAAAATTTATCATCGACATATTGTATCATCGACATCAACATCATCATGAAGGCATTCTTTTAAAAGTCTGCAATAATATTTAACATTTCGCTTACAAGGGACATTGAAAAGGTACCTCTTCAAACGTCTGCTGATCAAACGACTGGTGAGTGTTTAACATTATTATACATGTAACATTTCTAAGAAGAAATGTTAAAAATTCTGCTTAAACATTAAACATTATTTTATGTAACAGTGCTGAAATGGGAATGTTGATGAAAATTTATATCTTTTTGCTTTGATAACCCGAATTATTAGAAATTAGAAGAATTAGTCAGTTTTTAAACAATAATTTTCGAAAAATTTATAAATTCTTAATGGTGATTTGTTAAAACATTTCCTAATCTGATAAATGTCTAATTTGTTAATTCTGATTAAATACACTGAATTCTGTATTATGGCTCTGTGAATTAAAATCTCTAGCGTTTTCCTAATGTAAGCTAGACGGCGTGATTATCATGAAGGGTTCCCATAAAATTCCAATATCTAAGGTCAAAAGAGACATCGGTACGGGAGGGTTTGAGACTTGGAATCTCCTAAATACACCTCGAGAGTCCTCAGAAATGTTGATTAACAAGGCTCTCTTGATATTCTTTGTTTGTACGTTAACTACGATGGGGTTAATTATTAGATTCAATTAGTTCCAATAGTTTAATTTTCGCCACACAAAATTTTTTGTATTGCTTCATTTTTTTAGGGAGTCGTTAATTTTTCTTGTAATGGGAATAAATAATTTGGGTAAGACACGAACCCCGCACCCGACTGTAGTTAGCATTTATAAGGCTCCCTCAGTTTCATTACAAATTACGAAGAATTACCAAATGTTCCTTCCGCAAACCAATTGTGATTTGGTCCGTTACACCATTTCCCTACCTAGTTTCAACTGAAATTAAAAAATTTTTGTCGATAACTCTAACTTAAGAAAACAGGTGTTTTTTATACTTTGTTAACTAAATGCCGAAATTAGTATGGTTAATTATTGTATTGCGCTTACTTGGTTAAAACTTTAATCTTAATAAGCTTTAACCGACAACCCTACCTCAAATACTTCAAATTTCATGTGCACCAAGAAACGTGAAAATTACTCTGCAATTTGCAGAAAGAATTTACTGCATTGAGCTTCAATTTCCTACCGACTAAAATTTCTTAAATTCCCATTTTCCTCCCATCACAAAAATTCTTAAATTCCATCTCAAACTTCATGGCAAAAACGTGTACAAAATTAAGGGGAAAATGTTTTTGCAATTTTTAGTGGTTTTTCTACTCTCGTCTTCAAGTATTTCATTCGGAGCTCTTATACACATATTCACCGGTCGTACTTATTTCCATTTCACTTTTTACGTAAGTGAGGAAAAATGTTGAATTTATTTCCAACGATTTTTGTTTCGCAGAATCAGGGGGAATGAAGAAAGGAATGGAAATAGAAATTAAAACATTGAATCTACTGCGACGAAGTGTAAAAAGTGTAAGAATTTAAATAAAATGTATTAAAAACCAATGGGGTTAACAACGATGTCTATTGAAAAACGTAAATGAAGATGTATTCGCATACAGAATGCAATGGAGGTCAATAAATTAAACATTGGAAACATTATTGGAATGAATACTCAAGATTACATTTTCGATATGTAGATAATAGTGTGAGAGTAAAACATTTCATAAAGATATGTATGCCACTTCCTAATAAAAATTTAATCTTAACTTTATAGCATAAATACAGTACTAACAAAAATTACTGTGAAAGTTCTGTCCAGATAGAAACGTGATTTCCTAAATTTCCTGTTTTAAAATAAAATTACTTTCCCAAGGCACTGAGTTATAAATCAAAATTTTTAATTCATTTCTGATATTTATATGAAAATTATCTTCCTACATAGCAAAATTTTCGATTACAAAGGATCAATTGCAGAAGGCTTTATAGCGGTGAAGGACAGGTTTTTTTCTCGTTTCCATAATCTATTATTTTTGTTTGAGTTTGCAGTAAATCCAATTGGTTATATGAAGCAAAACTTAAGCATAAAAGTATTTATTTTATTTATTTCTAGAAAACATGTCATAATTTACCAAATTGACCCATTAAAGAGAGTTTGTCTTAAAGGCATATTACTAGACAATCTTATAGAGCTTTTATCTTTTTTGATCCCACAATGACTTCTATTTTTCCCCCTTATTTTGTGTTGAAAATTTTTATAAGACAACGGGAATATCAAGAATGTGATTAAACCAGACTTGCTCTTATACTTAAATTAGACACGTAGCTACTAATATCTGGAATAATACGGGAAAATATTCGGTGAGCAACTACATTCCCACTTTTTGCAAATAGATGGCGCCAGCTGTAAGTGCTAATTAATTGTGCCATAACCTAAACGTCATGAGCCAAGCTAAGGCATATGGTAAACATACCGCCTCGACGCAATAGTGATTTTCTTTTAATGCCATATTCTTTTGGTTGTGTGAATATGATTTTGTGCCAAATAATCGTCATATTCGGGAAGTATTGATTTTCTTCTTTCAATCGAAGCAATTGGCGGCTAAAGCCTATCGAGAGCTTCAAAACATTTATACAGTTGCTGCTCTAAGTGAAACAACGTATCGAGGTTTGGTTCTGTCGCTACAAAGGCAACGATTTTGATGTTGACGACCATTCGCATGAAGGAAGATGAAAATCCTTCGAAGACACTGGATTGACAGCATTGCTCGATGGGGATCCGTGTCAAATGGAGGCAGAGCTTGCTTCAGTATTAGGACTTACCCACCTAGCTATTTCCAAGCAATTGTATGCGTTGGGAATGATTCCAAAGCAAGGAACTTGGGTTCCTTATGTGTTAAAGCCAAAGGATGCTGAGCGCCGTTTTTTTGCCTGCGAACAACTGCTTCAGCGAAAAAAAGGAAAGCGTTTCTTCATCGTATTGTAACGGGTGATGAAAAATGCATTCATTACAGTAAACCAAAGAAAAGAAAATCATGGGGGCAGACCGAATATTCACACTACGTAAGATTTACATGAAAATGTGATTCTTCAGCATGACAAAGCTCGTCCTCCCGTTAAAACCCACCTTGAAAGGCTGAAATGGGGAGTCTTACCCCATCCGCCATATTCTACTGATGTTGCGCTGTCCGATAATCACTTGTTCCGTTCGGTGGCACACGGTCTGGCTGACTAGCAGTTCCATTCACATGACGATATCAAGAAATGTATATATTCGTCGATAGCCTTAAAAGATGAACAGCTTTACCCTGATGGAATTCGAGGTTTGTCAGAAAGAGGGGAAAAAGTAGTAGCTAGCTAAACATTTGTAAACATGTTTTCATAATAAAGTTGAATTAAAAGAAAAGAAATAAATTAAAACAGCGAGAACGTAGTTGCGCACCTAATATTTCAATAGAAACTGTATTCAATGTAGGTGCGAATATGCCTAATGGCGCATATCATATACGTCTTTAGCATATTAAAAATTTGTTAAATTATTTTAATTCCTCATAAATACGAAAAGTGTCTTTCTCCGGTACTGCTCAATATGATTTGTGCCTTCTGAAGACGATTTACTATGAAAAAGTATCTTTGAAACGCACTTATTAATATTATCCAATGATGGCGTTATTGGATTCATAATGCATTTTCAATTTATCTTCATGTATAAGAAGAGTTTTCCCTAAGACCTCTATCTTTTGATATTTTCCCCCCCTGGACACTAAGCTATCTATTTGTGTGCGCTGTCTCTCTAAGTTGACTTGCCATAAAAAATTGTCTTCCCTAAAGAACTTCTGGATAGAACATATGTCTTTTACTGGCCCTATATTACTCCCAAGGAACTCTTCATACAGAAGGTGACTCCCAATGAAAATCGTCTTCCAAAGCACTTACTTATATACAGCACTTCGTCATAACGTTTTTCCTTTGAAAAAATTGTCTCTTCAAATCATTTTTAATATAAAATGTTTTTACATAAGTTAATTTTCTACATAAAAATACTTTCCCCGTGTATCGCATCCTCTTCTAAAGGGCACATTTTAGCAGAAAATTGTACTTCCAAATAGGTTTGGGGTGTAATTTTCTACACCAAATGTGTTATCTCACATACTCCTTTGTATGTCTCCTCAATGCAGTAAACAACATACAAAGTGCTATTCGATGGTCATTTTCCAAACGAAAAAGTATATGAATAGAAGCTTAGCAAGATAATTGTGAGACGTACTATGAGTACCATGAAAAGTATTGTTTTTAAACAATTTGCCGTATGAAAATGTAATCCCTTCCAAATGCAGTTTTTTCAGATAAATATTTGCTGCAGAAAATTTTCTATATAGAATTATGTTACCTACCGCGAAATTCCATATGAAAGCTTTATTCTCAAAACACGTCTTCCCATTAATTACACTTTTACACAAAAAGCGCATAGAAAAAAAACTTCCTATATGAGAAATATATAACAAAAATGACTTTTAATTTGTTCTACGTAAAAACTGTATTGTCAGGATAATCTTCCATATGAAAAAGTGTTTGAAAAATTATTTCAGAAGATTATTTCTCATATGAGAAGTATTTATTGAATAAAATTTTCTATATGAAAGGTGTATTCCCAGAGTGTTTATCAGTATAAAAAGTGTATTTTCAAGACTATTTTCGTCATGAAAAGCTTCTTCTCGTAATGATTTTGCATATGCAAAGTTTTCGTCCAATACAATTTTCTATATGAAAAGTGTCTTCTCCAGACAACTAATTTTCTGGGAATTGT
>JAHXMU010000107.1:543761-582321 GCA_019455685.1 Philornis downsi | reverse complement strand
TGCTAGCATGTTGCAATAATTGTTCGCTCTAACCGTCATCGCATGCCCTCTTTCGTCCTCAAAAAAGTATGGTCCAATAATACCGGTTGACGTTATCCCAGCCCACACGACAAGCTTAGGGCTGTGAAGTGGACGTTCATGCAAGCATCGGGGATTAGTCTCGAAACAGAACCGACAATTTTGCTTGTTCACATGGCCATTAAGGTGAAAATTGGCCTCACCACTAAAAATCACGTTGTTGAAATTGTTGAACCGCTCTAGCATCAAATTGACAAAGTTAACTCGGTTATTGGCATCATCGGGTTTTAATTCTTGGACTATCTGAATCTTATAAGCCTTCAAATGCAAATCACGTTTCAAAATTCGTCGTAAAGTTGTTCTTTTGACATACAAAGACAGTAATCACTGATTTATTGTTTTCGTAATACGCTCGGACACAAAATGCACGCTGCACTCCCGTGTACGGCTCCATGGCGACTAAATTTCCAGGAAGCGGCGCAGCGAACAACATATCCCCCCGCCACCCGCGTTACCGAGACATTGAAGAATTAAATCGCCAACACTCATATGGCCCACACTGTACATATAAACATGTGTTGGTTAAGTATTTATAGAACACATGAATGTTAAGCAAAGTATGCACTGCACAACTTTTGAGGTATTTGGCAAAATTAAAATAGGAAGAAATAAATATACATTTTAGAAATCTATATAGAAAAATAAATATAGAGATGAATGAATACAGTCCCAGGGAGGAGATTGCAATTGGAAGTATTTGAAGGAGAGTGATTGAAGATTGATGTGATTGATTAATGTATAGACTTGAAAATAGAGTAATTTTGAATTCCAAGAATTAGAAAAAAGTTTGCAAAAGAAAAAAGTTGATAGTATATTCATATAAGTATTAAATAAGTCAACGGTTCTTAAATAAGAGAGATTTTAATTTACAACTTGCTGTCGAATATTGGGAAATTATAAAAAGTTAAATTTCCTAATTGCAAGGAAATGGTTTTATTGCTCCTTAAATAATTCGCAATCAACGGAAATAAAAAACGCGACACAGAGGAAAACTCAGCTGGACTTACCGGACACACGAGAAGTATAAAAAAGTGTGTCATTCTCATTAGAATAGACCACAGAAACCCGAAAACAGAATCACACATATATTGATCTGAGAAATCTGTGAGCCTGGTTCCATGAATGCGCTGCAACGGGTGCCTACAAAACGAAAGGTATGATTTTCATGCACCCATTACAATCATGTAAATCCCCTCTCCCCTCAAAAAAAAAAAAAAAAAAAAAAATTGAGGAAAGGAAACACTTAGCCTATTTGGTAGGGTTTGATCTGGGAATAAATTTTTCGTTTATTCAGGCCTTTTTAAGAATTTATTCGGGCCAAAATTAAGAATTTTTTTTAATAGTTTCAATCTTTAGTCAGTTTGTTCTTAAATGGTATTTAACATTAACAACATTTAAATCGTGCTGATTTTTGTGTTGATCATAATATTTGTTTTTACAAAGTGACTGACAAAAACGCTTAGGAGTATGAGGAAACCAATAACATTTTTAGCCCTTCAGGGCCAGCTTAAGTTCATAAGATATTTCGCAAAAAATATTGGTGACAATTTTATTTCTGTACCTTTCTAAGGTTTTATGTTTACCAACTCGTATCAAGGTAAATTTGTGGTTTTCAATATTAAGAATACGGTTGACACAGGTGTGTTGAAAGAGGTATTTAAAATCTATTGTGGGCTTTCAGAAAATATGTCTTCAAATAGAGGGTTACACATTTATTGGATTCAAAACAGCCTATCTGGCTGTCATGGCTCTCATTTGTTAAATACCTATCATCTGAAATGTTATTTTATTTAGTGAAAGGTTTGCCATTTAACAACCAAAGAACACGTAAAAATAGATAAATTTATTACAAAAGTGGTGATTCAAACGTGAGCACTTTTCGTGCATTAGGGAGTGATTATGATCGTCACAATCGACCTACTGTGCATGGAATTGGGAAGGTTATGAAGACATTTTAATAGACTGGAAGCGTTACAGATGCAGTAAGGCCTGTACATCATTATAATGTACGCGCTGCCGAAAATATCTCCTCTGTTAATGAAACTGTGGCGGATAATCAAAATTTCAGTTCAGAGAGCTATGACCGTATGATAACCGATTTTTTTTTTTTGTGTCTGAAATTAAAGATAATAAATTGAACGATATGTGGTTTCAACAAACGGTGCCACGGGTCATACAACACGACCGATTTCGGCTTTATTGCAGGGGAAGTTTCCAGAAAGCTTTATTTTACGTTTTGGCGACATCAATTGTCGCGATTTCATGTCGTTGGAAGTTTTCTGTGGGACTACGCCAAAAATCGTGTTTACGTGAATAACCCATAAAAGTTAGACTATTTAAAACCAATATTCGTCAAGTTATCGCTGAGATACCGCCCGAAATGTGCAAGAAAATGGTGGAAAACTACTTCAAAAGGATCTACGGCTGCAACCAATCCGGAGGTGGTTATTTAAATGAAATAAAAGTTTCATCAAAATTACAGCTTTATGTGTGTTTTATTTAAATTTATTTTTAAAATCGAAAAATGGATGCGGTACAACCTAATTTATTGCCTCAAAACTGTACTTTTTTACCTATCTTATAGTGTTCCGTTTCAACGTTAAATAGCAATGACCGTTACCGAAAAAATGCAAATTCGAAAATAGTTTTGAATTGTTTCTGTTTCTGGAATCTATGCCAAAAAAAGTATAAAATTTTTAGTCTGTTTCCTCCAACCGAATCAAAATTTTATTGAATTTTATTTCTGTTTCTTATATCTAAAACGAAATTACAAATAAATTTGATTTTGATTCTTAGTACGTGAAACTTAAAAAAAAAATTCTATTCATAAACAGTTTTCACCAGGTGTGAAAATTTATGAAAACCTGGTATCGCTAACTTAGAAAATAAATTGTGAGGGCGGTCCGAAAACTAACCGAACACGCAAAGAACACACAAACAAGTTGGGAAAATTGTTCTTTATTTTTCAATGTAATCTCCTTTTAGCAGGATACACTTTTTTCAGTGATATAGATTCTATACCCTGTATATCAGTATAGTAAGAACTGTTAAATTTCTTAAAATAGCCATCAACCTCGGACTCCACTTTTTTATTGTTGGCAAATCTTTTACCACCGAACAATTTTTTTAAGTTTGAAAATAGAAAATAGTCCGAGGGAGCTAAATCTGGCAAATAAGGTTCCTGATGAAGCAGTTCAAACTTTAGTTAATTAATTTTGGCCATGGCAATAGCGAAGATGTGAACCGGATCATTGTATTGATGAAACAATTTCTTTCTTTCTTTTTTGCCAAATGTGACTTTTTTTTATAATATCATCACCTAAACGCTGCAATAAATTAGCATAACATTTGCCATTGCTGGTTTTTCCTTTCTGAAGATAATCAATAAAAATAATCACATGCGCATTCAATTCTATTTTTTGGATTTTCATAGCCGTATCTGGCGTGGACACATCAATTGGTCAACCAATTGGTCTTTCTAAGTACATTAGAAATTTTGTTTGTGATTCACATTCGAAACAGCAACTCACTTCACACATTCATTCGTTTTCTACCTGAAACGAAATTACATAAAAGTCTCCATTTAAAAAGAAACAAAGTTCGATGCAGTTTCGTTTCTTAGTCTGAATTAGAATTGAAACGAAAAGCAGTTTCGTTTCTTGACGGAGAAAATAAAGTCTGTCACCAAAACTGCTTCAAATGCGAGGGCTTCCCCAAAACTAGCCTTGACGTATAGATGGTTTGACAAAAATTAGATTAGTTTGAAAAAAGCTATTTTTGTTAAAAGTGGCAACCTTATAAAACATATGTTTTAAGTTTCAAGGCGCCGCGTTGTTCAGCATTTTCATTTGAGCCAACAAAAGTAAACGATTTCTGTGAGTTCGTAAACTGGGAATAATTTGGTCACCGCTATTCAATATTTCCATTTGAAAGGTCTCAGTCCAATCCATATTATAGCCGAGCAAGATTTTACCCTAGGAGAGTCTGCTGCTTCATTTACGACTGTGAAATATTGGGCAACAGAGTTTAAACTAGGCCGTATGAGCTGCCAAGACGACCACCGTAGTGTTTGACCAATTGAGGTGTCCCGCCAGACACGGTTAAGAAAATCCACGAAATGGTATTCGATGATAGTCAGCTGAAGGTGCGTATGCTGGCTGAAATGATAGGCATTTCAAAAAGTGTTATACATCGTACATTGCCGGAAAATTGGAAGATAAGAAAGCTGTGCCCAAATTGGATGCCGCGCTTGCTTTCAATAGAGCAAAATCAGCGTCCTGGAGATGTTTCAGTAGGGAGTTTGGCCATAAAGCTGAATTTTTGCATCGATTTAAAACCATGGATGAGACATGGGTCCACCACTTCACACTTAAGACAAAGGAACGGTCAAAGCAGTGGATTAGAAAGGGAAGAATTGTGTCCAAAGAAAGTGAAGACGGTTTAATTTTAGAGGCGAGGTCATGACGTCTGTTTGGGATATGCATAGAATTATTTTTATAGATTTTCTTCAGAAAGTTAAAACCATCTATGACAAATAACGGTGTAAAAGAGTGTCTTATAAAGCCCGAATAAAGCGATAAGCGTAAGTTAAACCTCTCCGCATGTTTGAGACTACATATAGTAGAATTTTCTTTACTATCATTGCATTTTCATACGCTTTTACAGCAAAAGAATACAATCTTTAACAGTAGATGAACGGATAACCAATATTTCATCGTCGGTTTATAAATTTTTTACGAGAATTTTTTGTCCAAACAAGTAGAATCAAATGCAAACAATAGAATATTATCTTGTAATGATTCGTTGACCTCTAATTCTTTTTCGCAAATCTCTTATTTACAATTTCATATCTAAGTATTGAAACACACTGTAAACCTATGATTTATTTGTATTCATTTGTATGACTGTCATGTTGCACATTGCACATACAACATCATCGCCCAGCCACATTTATACATTAGTATAAATGCTCATGTGTGTGTATGTGCCTGTGTGCAAATGGTTTTTGTGGTTTACTTACGTTAGAAGGATATTACTAGCTCGAGAGTTATTTAAGCATTTTGCATGTAGTAAATAGAGAGAAAAATTTGGGGACTACAATTGTAAATATTGTATGGTAAGAACGAAATAGTTTAATTTTTTTTTTGCTTTTGCCACTTGCACATATCTCGGTTTTGGCTTTTGATTTGATGACGGGGCTTAGAGGAGCAAAATGCTGTTCAACATTTCATTAAGTAAAACAAAGTAGAAAAAAACTGAGAAATAAAATGGAAATCATCATCATCATCAAATGTGGTAGAGAATACTAACTAACACTTTGCTGTGTAAGAGTATTTAAGAGTATATGTATATATGTGCGTGTGTGTGTGTGAGTGCGCGGTTGTGCTAATACACATTTACAACATTTTAATGTTAATACTTTCACTTGGCATTTGTTTGTTGCAAGTAATTACTTTTAGATTTTATGCGTTACTCGTACGATGTGGAGTCGAGGCGTTTACATTTTTACGTGCCAATGGCGACAGTGGTCGACGACAAAGTTGTATTAGAAGTTAAATTTTACTTACTTCCTGAGCTGTGTTTTTCGGTACAAAACTTAAGTAACGGGTGGCGCAATAGAACGTGCATATTTAAAAAATAGATCAAAAAAAAAAAAATAAATACAAAAGGTATGGTTAAAATAAATCTAAGGCATTGCAGAGTAATAAATGGAGTTTATTTTTGAAAAATAACATCATCTAAATGGTGACCCTCTCTACGACCGCACTCCTCTAACCGCAAACGAAAATTATTGAAAACTTTCTTCAGTTATACTGGCGTAATGGCTGCCATTTCACCACGGATATTCTCCTTGAGCTGAACGATGTTTCTTGGATTATTACTGTAGACTTTGTGTTTGAGGTATCCCCACAAAAAAAAAGTCAAGAGGCGTCAAGTCTGGACTACGTGGGGGCCATGGGATATCACCTCTTTTCGAAATCAGTCTGCCAGGGAACATCTGCTTCACTACCGCCATGGAGTCATTTGATGTGTGACAGGTAGCTCCATCTTGTTGAAACCAAGTTCTGGAATTCACTATTCTTGAACTTTAAATTTCTGGAGCCAAAAATCCGTCCAACATCTCAACATAGCGTTCCGTATTAACCGTGACGTTTTGACCTCGCGCATTTTCGAACAAAAAAGGACCAATTATTCCTCTGCCAGAGATTGCTGCCCATACTGTCACTTTAGGACTATGCAATGGTTTCTGGTGTTTGATTTTGGGATTTTCACTGTTCCAGTAACGACAATTTTGATGGTTTACGAACCCATTCATAAGCAAATGAGCCTCGTCAGAGAAAAGGATATTGTCAAAATTAGAAAATCGATTAAGCATTTCATTAGCAAATGCGAGCCTTTCAATTCTTGTGTTAATTGCAGCTTATATAGATGCAGTTTAAGATCCAATGTTAAAATTCGTTGCAAACTTCGTCGCGACAATTGTAAGACAGACGATCTCTTGCGAGTCGACATTTGTGGATTTCCTCGTACTGACTCCATAACTCTCTCAACATTGTCTTCGGTCATAGATTTTCTTGGGCGACCATTGCGGTTTAAATGTTGAACTGGTCTCTTCAAAACGCTTTACCCATATTTTAATTAAATTAGCACTCGGAGCTTCACTAATTCGCCGTAGTCCATATTCAGCACAATACAGTCGCCTAGTAGCAATATATGAACGAGAGTTCTCGTAAAATGCGCACACGCAAAATGCGCGACGCTTCCCGTCGAAGTGATTCATAGCGACTAAAATTCCATGAGCCCGCCAACGAAACGATGTTGGCGCCTCCCTGCCTGCGCCTTTTCTACCCCGCAAAAAAAGATGATGCAATATGCACGTTCTATTGCGCCACTCTGTATAAGAACGCGGTCCCAAAATTAGCCGACCTAACAAAGAACACACAAAAATGTAGGGAAAAGTTTTCTTAATTTGTTCACATAATCTCCTTTTAGCTCGACGCACTTTTTCTAGCGGTATTCAATAGCTTCTATACCCTGTTTATAGTAAGAATTGTCAAACTCCTTAAAATAGCCATAAGCCACATACTCCACCTCTTCATTGTTGGCAAATCTTTTACCACCGAGCAAATCGATGCAAAAATTCGGCTTTATTGCGGTGAAACATTCGCATGACGCTGTACTTCCTCTATTGAAAACAAGCGTGGCGTCCATCTTGCGCACAGCTTTCTCACCTTCAAGTTTTCGGACGGGATATACGATGTATAACACCTTTTGGAGTGCCTATTAGTTCAGCTGGCTCACACACTTTTAGCCGACGATCATGTAATACCATTTTCTGGATTTTGTTGTGTCTGGCGTGGACACCTCAAATGTTCGACCACTACAGTGTTTGACTTGGCAGCTCTGTTACCCGATATCTTGCAGTCATAAATGAAGGAGCAGACTCCCCCAAAGTAAAATGGAGCTTTAATATTGGTTGGACTGAGACCTTTCAAATGGAAATATTGAATTACATAACGGCTACCAATTTTTTCCATGTTTACAAATTCACTGAGTAAACGATCTCAATTTTGATGGCTCAAACAACAACATGGCGCCTTGAAACTTAACACGTCTTATTTATAAGGTTGCCACTTTTCGCGAAAATAATTTGTTCCAAACCCTGATGCCGTATATTGTTTAATGCTTTCTAAATATCAAGTAATATTAACCCTGTTGACTTTCTGTTGGGCTTGTTCTTAATTATTATGTTTGAATTGCTATTTGTTCTTTATTTTTTAAACCCCAATTTCTTATCGGTTATTATCCTGTGAGACGTGGCAACCTCATCTATCCTGTTATGAATTAGTTTTTCATATATTTTTCCTAAATTGCTTGTGATCTCTATCTGGTGGGATTGTTTGAGGGTTTATGCGGTTTTCGAATAGCTATTACCTTCCCTTTCTCAAATGCCGTTGGGAAATATTTTAATATTATGCTCAACAATTTTATTGCTTTTACGGGAATATTTTACAAAAGCAAGTTTGAGACGCCATTAAATCTTAGAACTTTTAAAGATCTTAATTTGCTCATTATGATAGACATTTCGTGTGTAGTGATAAACACAGCTCCGTCTGCTGATGCCTTCTCAGTTTTCAGATATATTGCAACTTTCTTTACGTTGCTATCATTTGGATAAATGTAGCTGAGGGAAAGCTCGTGAGTGTTGGGGAATGGGTTTGCTAGTGCTTCCGCTTTTTCTTCGCCGGTAATCAGCTTATTTTGACCATCCACTAAAATGGGAATTTTCCTATTATCCTTACATTTCAGAGAACGGCTTATTGCCCAAAATCGTTTATCTTCAGGTTTAGGGAAGAAGGTAGGCTATTTCTTGTTTCGGTCAGCATTTTTTCTTATTAATAAAATTACTTAAAAACGTTGCACACTGACCATGGAAATTATATTGCTGGAAGTTAAAGGTGTGCTGCTGTTTTATTTTTATATTTCTTACGGAAACCAATAGATCGTATGACATGCGAGGTAGAGGAGTGTGTTTTGCCAAGTTATGTTGAGGAGTAGCAATAATTCTAGCAGTAAGAAGAAGTCCAGTAAAATTTGTAATCTCCTTTTCAATTGCCTGTCGGACAATATTTTGGTCCACAACATCTTGAAATATTCTCCAGCTGCAGTGTTTATATGAGAAGTTTTTCCTTTCAGACTTTTTAAAGGAAGCACATTCCACGGAGCATAAAACGGGGCGATGTTCTGATGGTAGTTCGTAGTCTAATATGATTAGAGATATGTTACTTAGATTAGAGATATGTTACTTAGAACAACATCTACAGTCGACGGACTACTGTTGGTTCGGTGGGGATACAGAGTATCTTCACGCGGAAAACATATTAGGTAGGCAACTAAAACTGTTTCATTTTTTTTACAAAAATTCTACTTTATTATGAAAACATGTTTACAAACGATTCATTAAAAGCCTTGCCCATTGTTAGCTACTACTTTTCCCATCTTTGTGGCAAAGCTTGAATTCCGTCATGGTAAAACTGTTCATTTTCTGAGGCTATCGACGAATCTAGCCATTTCTTAATGCCATCGAACGGAGCAGGTGATAATCGGACGGCCCAATATCTGGTAAGTATAGCGGATGAGGTAAAACTTCCCATTTCAGTGTTTCCAGGTAGGTTTTAACAGTCTTAGCCAAGTGAGACAGAGCGTTGTTATGCTGAAGAACCACTTTTTCGTGCCCCTCCGCGTGTTGGGGGTGTTTCTCGAGCAGAACTTGGCTCATTTGCATTAATTGAAGTCGATACCGATCCCTAGTGATGGTTTCGCTTGGTCCCAAAAGCTCGTAATAAATAACACCGACCTGGTCCCATCAAATACTGAACATAAATATTCGGCTGAGGCAACGACGTAGAAGCTTGACCAGGCGAACCCCATGACTTTTTTTCTTTGGATTGATCTAACAAACCCATTTTTCATCACGCGTTACAATACGATGAAGAAACCCCTTCCTATTTTGTCGCGGAAGCAATTGTTCACAGGCGAAAAAAGGACGCTCAACGTCCCCTGGCTTCACCTCATAAGGAAGCCAAGTTGCTTGCTTTCGAATCATTCCCAATGCATGCAACCGCTTAGAAATGGCTTGGCGGGTAACTCACAATGCTGAAGCAAGCTCTATCTGCGTTTGACACGGATTCCTATCAAGCAATTCCTTCAATTCAGTGTCTTCTTTCACGCGAACGGTCGTCAACATCAAAATCACCGTCTTTAAAGTGACGGAACCAGTCTCGACACGTTGTTTTACTTGAAGCAGCATTTCCGTAAATGTTTTGAAGCTCTCAATGAGCTTTAGCCGCCATTTTCTACGATTGAAAGAAGAAAATCATTACTTCCCGCATATGGCGATTATTTTGCATCAAAATCAAAATCATACATATTCCCACAACCAAAAGAATATGACGTTACAAGAAAATCACTACTGTGTCGAGGCGGTATGTTTACCATATGCCTAAGTTTGTCTCATGATGTTTGGGTTTTGGCAGAATTGACTAGCACTTACAGCTGGCGCCATCTTTTGGAAAACAGCGGGAACTTAGTTGAGGCCCTAATACAAAAAAATTACGTTAGTATTGTAAACGGTGCAGGACTACACCAGTATTGTTATTGTTTGGACAATTCCATGAAATATGTCTTGCATTAAAGTCACCAAGGATTATAAAATCTTTGTTGTCTGGTGTAAGTGATATCAAATCACCAGCAAATTGGGCAGCATACTTGGGAGAGTACGATATGTATTGGTTTTAATAACGTCAACAGAGATACTTTTTTTTTGTGAGCTCCCTCGTATTTTATAACCTTTAATATTTAAAATCTTAAAATTTGAAGACTGTTGGCTCAAAACTTTTTGCTCACTTACAGAGCTATACATAACCGGATATAGTTCCTCCCAGGATTAGTGGTTCACTTTGTTTACAATGCCAAATTCTCAGGTCTTTCCGCATCTATTCCAGTTAGACATGACCACGAGTTCATAGGAATTTAACGACCTAAGTCCTGGCCGCCCTCCATGGCGCCGTCCTTCGAGTTTTTCGCCATATTTTTTCCGTAAACAATCGCTATATTTTTGAAGGGTTTGGACAAATTAACATCGGCTTGAATCTCACTTAGCTCTTCCTCCATAAGATTGTTTAATCTTCAAGGGAAAGTAACCTATGATTCTGGACTTTATATACATCTGTATCAAAAACAGTGAGAGTCCCAGCTGGTACTTTTTTCGCCAATGAATGCTTGCATTTTTCAAATATATGTTTCGTTTAAATCTTATGTTATGTTTTGAAAAATTTTATGCTAATTCAACAGTACTTTGACCACTGTTTCCGGGTCAATCTACTGCTATTTCAAGTATATTGCTTACTTAAGCAATATTGTTTGTTTGTTGTTTTAGCCACTGCTGTTTGTGTTAACATTTAGCAGACGTATACTTTGCCTGTTACTAAAGAGAAAGTGATACAAAATGAACGTGAACATTATGGTCTAAGGACGGCCACACCAAGAGAAGGTATTGCGTTCGAGCCACATCATATTCCTGAGCACTACAAGCGATAGTAAAGGGCGAAATGGCTGTTTGACCAGCTTGCAAGGATATAAAATGTTAACAACACGAGGCGTATTTTATTGCGCACCACTACATGACCAGCAATATAAATACATGCCTATAGAAGCAATTACGCTCTTACTCCATGGTTTGACTCTGGTGTCGTGGTTGTTAGAATTCCCTCTCTTTTAGACATTCATCCTGTTAATACCTTTGCATACACAGTGCCGACCATAAAATTAGGCTTGTTCGACTCCGCCAAAGTCTAATCATGTTTGCCACTTGCATCATCGTTCGTTCACGTTCCTTGTGTACGCAATGTATGAACACAACACAATCGGCATTGGGTAATTACATAAAACGCCCCTGTGCATCGGTAGAATTATTCGTTTATTTTACTATTTTTGCTTTAATGTGGTTTTCTGTTTGGGTGCTGGCTCTTTGGAGACAAGAGCATGTCCTTTTAACTAATCCCAGTTTTCATGAAAATTGGATATTCAGGCTATTCCAACTTGTTCATGAATATGGTTGTACAAACATTTGGTTATACGAGGTTAGTCCTTAAAAGCAGATCATAGATTATTGACTATGCGACGTCAATGATGTTCTCAAACAGTTTTTAAATTACCACAACATTATTCAATGCACTTAGCCAGCAATGTGTTGATGGAGCAAAACACCTTTGCTTTCATTATAATGTACTCATTTACTATCAAAATTAGTGATACGAAAACTTACGATTTTTGTGTAAAAACACAGATATAAAAAGCTCATAACTTTTGCAACTTTTTGCCACGTCACTCGTATTAAGTTTGCTTAAAACATTGTCTGTACATGTTCAAGAGCCAGCATTACGCATCTAAGTCTGCAATGTTGGTATTAATGCAAAATGAGCGTTTTATGACATCAGAATTTATTACGCCCGTTTGTTTAACTTGCTTTTTATTACATGAATTTACTTTTGTTACTTTTTGCAATTCTCAAATGAGACGAAATACTCTCTCTCTCTCTCTCTCTCTCTCTCTCTTGTGGTGATGTGGGAATCACATTAGGGATATATAATTATGAGCATAAGGAGCCATAGCTTGAAGATATAAAACGTCACATTTTCTTGACTTATATTTATATAATTGAAACGTATGTGTAAAGTAGAGGGAATGCTTGGAAAATCAAAAGGACATTTATGTAAAGAATAGAGAGAGAGAGAAAGAGAGAGATAGAAACATATTTATGTAGACTGCAAAAGTCGCCCCGGTGTTTATATGAGATTAAAATAACATCTATAGTAATTCCGTTTATATTATAGTGATAGGGAAGTAGAATCAAATCCATCAAAGAAACAAATACTTACCGGCACAGAACTTGACCGCCCATAGTTGCACTAGCAAAAGTTTACTTAGTAGGTGTCATGGTACGCTTTTTCGTTATTGGTCAAGTATTTACTTAGTCATACCATATATGTCTCTTTAGCTTTAAGTAATTGTAGTCAAAGTTAAAATGAAACTCACAGAAATTTCCGCGATAACATAGAAATACATTGGCTTTGAAATCATCTACCGATTCCGGCAAAATATTACACATAAGCTCAATCCTATGGTAATATTCAGTAAATGTTAAACACTGTATTGTTTAATGTGGCTCTATCAAAATAATTCTTCTAATCGATCATTTTTCTATGCAGAATGAATCTCGTGAAGGCCTCACGCAGATTGAAGATTGTTAGAGCAGGTGATTGTTGGCAAACTGAAATTGAATTCCATGACTGTATAAGAATGTTAAAAATTTGTCTTATTTACACGACAAATCATTTCGGTAGGGACTTCGAATTTTTGCTTTTTTGTTACTTTCTAGAAAATTATTACGTGCGTAATTAAGTTCCCGCTGTGTGCCAATAGATGGCGCCAGCTGTAAGTGCTTGTCATAACTGAAAAGTCATGAACAAGCTTAGACATACGGTAAACATACTGCCTCGACACAATAGTGATTTTCTTTTGACGCCATATTCTTTTGGTTGTCTGAATATGTATGATTTTGTGCGTATAATCATCATATGCGAGAAGAATTAATTTTCTTTTTTCAATCGAAGAAAACGGCAGCTGAAACTCATCGAGAGCTTCAAAACGTTTACGGAGATGCTGCTTTAAGTGAAACAAAGTGTAAAGATTGGTTTCGTCGCCTTAAAAATAGTGATTTTTCTGTTGTCGACCGTTCGCGTGAAGGAAGACGAAAAACCTTCGAAGACACTGAATTGACAGCATTGCTTGATGGGGAAGCCTGTCAGATATAGGTGGAGCCTGCTTAAGTATTGAAGGGAGATTTTTTAATCGCAGTTATTTCAAAAATCGAATACAACACTCAAATTTGCATCATATATTCAATTTTTTTTTATTGGAATCCACAAATTGGTCTTTGCCTTTTAATTTTTAAACATAATTTCATGTAAATGTTGTTCGCGGCTCCGTCTCAAAATGTTCCTTCGGAAGGTCCAATTTTTCGTCACTTTTTCGAGCATTTCGGCCTGTATTCCACGAATAACGCGTATTATGTTATCCTGTGTAAGGCTTCAATAGTGTTTGGCTAGTCCACATAAACTAACGACTCGACATATCCCCACAAGAAATAATCAATAGGCGTTAAATCGCAAGATCTTGGGAGCCAAATCGAGAGATGAGCTACTCACCAAATTCATCCCTCAACATATTCATTGTTTCACGAGCAGTGTGGCATGTGGCACCGTCCTGATGAAACCAGATATCAACCAAGTTCAACTCAGCCAAATGGGGGTAAAAAAAAATGCCTTGTGGTTGAGTAACACATGCCCAATCGTTGAGAACGGCGGCGAATTGACATTTCACGATCGTCATTAACACTGGTCGCTACGGCTGCAATATTTTTTTTGGTACGCACTCTAAGCATGCGAGTCGATAGTTTTATGTCCAACAAATTAAATTTGGTACGAAATTTGGAGATATCAGTACGAATTGTTGGTTCAGCAAGTCGATTATGACGACCATAAAATGTTCGTATCTTCGTAAATGGTTAAGAACTACCCATTCTAACTCTAGAAACTGCTGCGAGAGGCACTATCAATGTGTATGTCCCGGCGTTGTATTGATGAAACACAATTTCTTTTCTTTTTGGCGAAAGTTGACCACTTCTGGGCAATTGGTTTTGTACACAGCCTTCGTCAAATGATTCCAAAAGCTCTGTTGTGAGATATTCAGCTCTCGACCATGATCGCTCGACGGTCATATGATAGAAATTTTCTGCAATTGGCCTTCCAGAACATGGTGCATTTGTGACATCAAAATAATCGAAACGAAATCGACAAAACCAAAATTGTATTAAGACTATTCACATTTTCAACAGCCTGACCTTTTCGTTTTTACCGATAGTATATGGAATATTTTATTTTTACTGATGTCGATCTTTGTCATGCCCTCAAACAATATTGAATCATGCAATTACAAAAGAGTACCTTCATGATTTTTTTTTTTTAGCTCGAAGTCTTGTCTTTCTAATGCAATTTAGCATAATCTGACATTTATAAAATCCAAGACATAGACTAGTAAAGCTGTCTATTAAAAAAATAATTGATTTTTTTTGCTATATTTTATACATCAAATATACGAAAACCTAAATAGGAGCACCAAAGGTGCAAATCTAGCCATCGACTCAAAATGACGCAGGGTAATTTATGATTATTACTTTTATTACTATTATAATTATTATTTTTATTACTATTATTATTATTATTCCCATGCCTCTGTCGACCCCAGATACCGCGCGATCTGGGGTCCATTTATAGCTGAACATGACGGTGGACTCGGCCACAAGTCATTTCAACACTGTTGTGTCCATTTTTTTCCTTGTCACACGATTATTCACATTACCCCAGGAATGTTCTAATTATCCTGCATGTATCAAGAACTACCAATTTACATATATCGCGCAAGTGCCCAGAAAGTCACAAGTCATTCATATGCTGAGACACGGAATTCACCACTATTCCAGTGTTTGAGATCACTGTCGGTATAATCTCGACCCATCGGAGAAGCTCCCGTTGTTTCATCTCAAACGTCAAATCCGTATATTTCGAAATGCCGACATTTCCACCTGAGATATTGCACAGTTGATCGTGATAGCCCTGACCCTGGAGGCTATATTTTATTCATTAAGACGGTTTCGCAAATGTGAATATTGTGGAACAAATTACATATATTGTCTATTACGATATCCTAGCATAGTGCCACATCTGGTGGCTTTGTAGTGGCAGCACATAACGTCCTTATTCATTTCATTAGTCCATCGTATGCGCTGTCTGAGTAAGCCCGCTTTTGTGGTCGAAGACGAAGAATTCCTCGAAACAGTCGGAGTGACGTCCTGCCGTTGTGAATCTGCAAACTACGGTTTGTTCGGGTCGTCTCGGTGGGCAACATCTACATTATTGTACCACCACTACCGGCTCGCATGCTGCTCCCTGCAGCGATAGTTCCAGAGATCACCCGGGCGCCCTTGTCGACAGTTGTATAACTCTATTCCTTAGTATTCTTTCAATTTATTGTGTTGGTTTATAATTTTCTTTCTATTTTGTTGAGAATTGTGGTTTCATTACTTATCTTGGGCCTTTCCGGCATGGGTGTCCCTCACGATACCTACAGTATCACCGGCATCGCCCCAAGAATCGTTGAAATTACTCGACCCCCCACCACGTCAAGGTGGCAATTCTTTGAGGGAGGAGGTTATTGTTATTATTGTTATTAATATTATTATCTTTATTATTATTATTATCATTAATACTGAATCTTTCGGTCCTCGATGTTATGCCTATGTATATTTTTCTAATATTATTCGTTGTTTGTTTCTCTGCAAGCTTCCCTTACACTACGAGTTCCAATTGGCTGCAGCGTTATTATATAAGCGGCGCCTCGTTTTCACATGCTGTGTGGAGGTCAGGGCTTGCTTGCACGAAGACTTCTCACATTCAAATCCAGCTTTAGCGCATATATGATAGAAATCTTATCATATTGCAACTTTTTGTAAGAATTATTGCCATTAAGCCCATTGCATTACAGTTGATATAATTTGTTAAAATAGGATGTAATTATATAGAGAAAACGTAGCAGCGCAGTATTCGGGCTTCTTTGCATTTAATAAAACAACGTTTTCGCTGTGATGAATCCCATATATAGGTATACCATAGCCGGATTAGCATTCTGATTTCTATTTTTTTTATCTGCGGATATTGAAGTTGCTATCTTGTCCTTAAAACGTGTGCTAATCACTAATGACGTGTACTAATAACAAAGGAATGGTCGTGAATATTTCACTCTTATGTCGTACGTTGGCATTTAAATCTCTGTCAGACCAACAGTGTAATTGTAATTTTTCTTCCTGTCAGTTTTACAGTTCCCTTAAGCATCAATGCCTTTGTTACCTCTCGTGACCTGTGGTAATAAAGCTTCGGAATTGTGGGTATTCGATTGCATTCAAAATTTTTGCATGTAGTGATTATAGTCACTCACTCGGTTACTAATGCTAAACGATATTAAACTGCAAGACAAGGGTTTTAGGCCCCGTTGCCACCTATGTACGGATGTTCCAGTAGCTGTTACATATTTCGCTTCTTGCGCATCCTCGTCTCATCCATAACATATTGGAGATGCTGGTGTCTTCAACCTCGTATCTGTTCAATTATCAATCGAATAGGAGTATAAATTGCTTTTTCACCTATAACAATAATATATCAGAACTTTAATGGGGGCATCAAATCCATGTAGCTAAACTACAAAACGGTTTCTTAACGCGAGTCTCGCCGTAAAGGCCTTACCCACGGTGTGCGACACACTGGGCATATTACAATGCGATTGCCTACGCCCCCCTGGGATAGCCAAGTAAAACTTGGGCTATCTAGGAAAAGGGGCTGACAATTCCGCTATCAACACATATTGTCAGCCCTTTCTTCGCAGCCAGGAGATACCAAATTGATTATGCTAGTATGGAACATAATCCCCATTGCCGGAGGTGAGGCCTATCTTACCACCTCTGCTACTCTATGGGTCTGTAGCAAGGTTTCTTAGCAAAGTAAAGTATAAGAATTTTTTTATAACCATTTTATATTTTGACAAGTTATTCTAAAGTTCTATTTCAGTCTCATTAATCAATTTCTCCATACAAAAATCTCGCATAAATGCCTAAATAAATCACTACAGCTATTAAAAATAATTCCGATTTAATAAATTATTTTTCAGCTCGTTGTTTTTCGCTATCGCTCTAAATAAAAAAAAAAGCTAAGCTATGTTTATGCCGTTCTTAACATTTTTGCCATTCGAATACTTTGTGAGAAGATACTGCTTTATCTTTGTTTTTATTTTTTTTAAGCAAAAACCTTTATTATTTATAAAGTCTTAGGTTTTTTTGCATTTTTTTCTCTTTGTTGCCTATTACACCATGTTGTGGGATGAACAACAAAATAAAATAAATTACCCCCAGAGACAGAGAGAAAGCGAGTGCAGGCAAAAAAAATTGAGAGCATCAAAAAAGCGTTTTCTTGGTTACTTATTTCACCATAGCCCATACAATTTATTCCTTTTTTTCTAGCTGGGTCTGTTGTAACATCACATGATACTCTATTATTTGGTAGAAGTCCTCCCTCAAAAAAAAAGTATTATATTTCACTTTTTTTTAATATAGCTGAACTACAAAGGAGCTGAAAAGTTATGGGGTACAACATGAATACTGGATTGTTGAGAAGTGATTTTGAAATTGAAAATGTTGTTTATTACAATTATGAACTGTTATTTGGTCAGTTAAAATAAAATGTCATCATTTTAAAAATTATAAATGCAACACAATTTATAATGAATGAATTGTGATGATAAGTTGAGTTATCGACAATGAATTTAAAAATGAAGCTAGGCTTCATTGCGAGGTACCAATATTTTCAACAGAACGTCAGTATTTTTTGTTATGATAAAAATTTGCTTCAGTATATGGTAAACATATTTCAGATTTTAAGAAAAATATATTATTGTCCGATGAAGCCACATTTATTGCGGATGACACAATTGAGCCTATCCGAAAATGTTTCATACGCAGTACAAATTTGGTCTAATAGCATTTTGTCTCAATCTCGGCGAAGGGTAATATTTAAGGCAGTGACCGTCTTTTAGTCTTAGTTTTTAGTCGATGCTTTAATCGAGATATTAAGTAGACTTGACTACCGCCCGAATGATAACTGTTTCAGTTGCCCGCACAGTCACCTATCATTATTTGAGCGACGGTCACCTCGACGATTCTGACCGAACACTTTGAGTAGTTGAGTAGTCAACCAATTTAGTAAAATGCTTCTCAAACTGTGACGTAGTTAAATTGTGGACCCCACTGAGCAAGCCTAAACATACGAGCTGCGTTAAAAAAATAAGGTGAATTTTCAGTTTTCTCAAAAAATATTTATTTATTCATCAATTTCTATTTAACCGCCTTCAACGTAATCCCCCGCATATATAATACATTTGTGCCATCGTTTTTTTCCAATCCTCGAAGTAGTTCTGATATGCACTTTTTGCTACATACTTGAGCTCTCTCAGCGATTCGGGTTTTAACTCTCAATCGTCGCAAAACGCCGTCTTTTCATAGCTCTCTTCAATCTTGGGAACAGGAAAAAATTGCAGGGGGCCAAGTATGTTAAATACGGTGACTAAGGCATGACAAAGGTGTTGTTTTTGGCCACAATTCCAGGCGTGTTTTTCCTATTGCTTCACGGAAACGGCGCATAACTTCAAGGAAATACTCCTTATTTAACGTACGATAAGAACTCCCGATGCAGTACGCCATGGTAATCGAAAAAACCAGTAAGTTAAACCTTGACATTTGATCGAACTTGGCGTGTTTTTTTTTGTCTTGGCTCTCCTGAACTCTTCCACTGGGACGATTGGGCTTTGGTTTCGATATCATAACCATATACCCATGATTCGTCTCCAGTTATGACCCTTTTAAGCAAATCTGGATCATCGTTAACGTCATTCAACAATTCCTGAGCGATGCTCATGCGACGTTGTTTTTGGTCAAAATTCAGCAATTTTGGAACGAACTTCGCTGCCCCACGCTTCATGCTCAAAATTTCCGAAAAGAATGCATGGCATGAGCCAACCGATATGCCGACATTCTCGGTAACTTTTCTAATTGTGATTGGATGATTCTCCATAACAATTTTTTTTGCTTTCTCAACATTTTCATCGGCTGTTGATGTGCCGGGGCGTCCAGAGCAAGCGTCGTCATTCATATCTTCTCGACTTTCTGTGAAAAGCTTGTACCACTTGTAAACATTTTTTTGACTCAGAGTACTCTCACCGTATGCCGCTGTCAATATTTCAAATGTTTTTGAGTACTTAATTTCATTTTTTACACAAAATTTGATGCAACTTCTTTGATCCATTTTTTTTTGTTAGCAGAAAATCGCCGAACACGCAAAACACTTATCTTATTTATGCTTGTTAAAAACAAACTAAACATGCTTTATGTATAAAACCGTCAACATTTCTTCGAGACGAGTGCACCAACATAAAAAAATAATAATCGGAATTCAAATGTACGTAGCTCGCGAAATTTGAAAATTCACCTTATTTTTTGAACACACGTCGTAGACTGCCCGCAAGTTTACTGAACGTGAGAAGCTCTCCCATATCTCATTCATGGAATGCAAAGGAATTTTATTTAGTTTGGCCTCCAGAATAGGCAATATGAAAAAAATATATTGGGTGTAATTCCGGCAAATACAGTGATCATTGTTGTAAAGAAATGAAGCTGGGAACGTTTTTTGAACAAAGTATTGGGTGGTCACGTGGTTTATGAAATGGTACCGAGTCTTGTTGATATATTCAATAGTTTCTATTGAATTGTTTCCGTGCCCAAGGTTTAAAATCGTTTAAAATCTTTTCGCGGTATATTTGTTGATTGGCCTTTGCGCCCTGCTCAATGAAAACAAATGGTGAAAGTCCAGTGGGAGTTACCACACCCTAACCACTCATTGCCATAAGCACTTGCTTTCACAGACCAATTTCCAATTTGCTGGTCTAAACTATCTTTTAATTTTCACTTTATCCACAAATGATCATTTTTTTTTAATTTTCAGAACCGTAAACATTTGTTCTATAGAAAAGACCAAATTTTCATGCTGACCACCCGCGTGCAAATATTTTAAAACCTTTGCTCTTACTAGCTTTTTATGCAAATTCAATTCAATAGTTCATTTCAGGTAATTTTTTAGTTAGTTTTTTTTAAGTCCATCCCATGCTACGAGCAGACACATCGAAATTATTTGCAGATTGATTTGCGCTTTGGTTTGAAATACACTGAATTCGGGCTCTCATCTCTCGAACCGTTTATGGTGATGTTGCTGCTTTTTGATGTCCACCTTTATGATGTTTTTTTGATGCTATCAGTATCATGGTAGTGTACAATGGCCCGATACCTAAACATTTTATGCACACGTGATTAACGTTTTAGCCAAATAGAAAACAATAACACTGTTGTGTTTCAATTTCATTGCGACAAATTTCTTTCAACTGCTATTTAAAATTATAAACTGTATAACAGACTGACACTTGTAAAAATATGAGGGCGCTGTCATTAGCCGTTTAGTTGCAACAGTCGCGTGATGTTGATAAACTACCACCGCAATAAAAGTGTTAACTACATTTTTCACTTTGTGGTCGCTTTTCCTTCTAAGAAAAAAAGTACTAGAATATTTGTACTGAGGCCTGTCACGAAAATGTAGTTTTGTTCCTCAATTTATATTCCGATTCATATTTGAAAACAAGAATGATATAAAGAGATTATGCATTGCGCAGGTCCGTTATTCTTGAGAAATGTAAACAAAGAAGGGAATGACGTCACTCGGCTAGACAGAACGTTAAACAACAGTGAATTTAAGTGAAAAAGTGATAATAATTTGAATTAATTGTTTACATTGTTTGTTTTTAGTAAGTAAATTAATACTAAATCGTATTTTGTTGAATAAATACTTGTAAAAAAATAAACAAAATTTTAAAATGAATAAAGAGCTTCTTCGTGTCTTTTACACAAAGCATATTGTTTAAATAATTTACATTTATTTCAGAAAAATGCATATCAGCATAATTTGTCTCTATAATCTTACATTCATATACCTACATATTCTAAACCAAAAGCACACAAAGCCGAGTGACGTCATCTGCGCAGAACTAAATATTTTTGTTTCTCATTTGCGTTACCTTATATTCTTATATCATGATTTGAAAATTCGAATTGTGTTTCGTTCATTTCATTTCTGAAACCTAATCGGAAACTCACATTGATTCAGCTTCTCTATGAAAATTTAATAGAAAGATTTCCTGATTCGAGAATCGTAAAGGGAGCAATAATTTTATGCATTCGAGTGGAAAAAAAGTAATTTAGTTTTGTTATTTTTCAAAAGTATATCCCAAATTTGTTATTAAATGATCAATTTTAATCTACAACGGAAATGCCATTTTATTCACAGAGTCTCTGCCATCATTTAAGCAATTTTTTGATCGCAAATTGGAAAAATGAATGGCCCTTCCAAGCAGAATACTGACACAACTCGATTTTTAGGTTTTTATCTGTATTATGTGTTATGAATTTTCTATTCAAAATTTTTCTGAAACGCCAGAATAAATAAATTATTAGTAGTTGGCAATTAAGGCTATATAAAGTGGAGGCATTACGACTTCCCATCAAGCACCAATATTTTTACCCGAGTCTACAAAAATGCTCGAAGTGTAGCGATACGTGGTAAAAAAAATGTCTTTTACCAATTCATATAGCTTTTCTTTCAGTGATTAGTCAAGCTTCATGGATTGTTAAGAATAGATCCCAGAAAGTTTCAGTTTAAGATACACTAATCCCTTAAAATTCCACTAAACTGAGAGAAATTAGAGAAATTGAAGCTATTCAGTCTTATTGCGTGCATCAGGATCTATTTCGGTTGACTGGGTAAAATTACACTGTCTTGGTGGCCAATTCACATCACCTCCACGAGGTAAAACCATACTTTCAAACCCTTTATTCAGAATGGTCACTGAGGCATTCGTGTGCGGCTGGTAGCGATATCCTGCTGCTACTTTCTGTCCTTCATGTTCACATCATTTAATTTTAGCCCAGGAAAATTGGTTATAATAGATCTGTAGTCAGCAATGATGGCTTTACCTATGTCGTTTTTGAAGAAGGCCAATAATGCCCATCGGCCTAAATTCACACTAGACATTAATTTCTAATTAAGTCCTGATGAACTTTGTGTGAGTGGGCTTTCTTCCATAGATCGCCTGAATTTGTTTGTTAACATAGTGATTCATCAAAAATGCTCCTTACCATTAAAGGTAATATTTCGGTAAAAATTTGTGTCCTTATCCAAACGCTCCGAACCTCTGTCGGCGACAGAGGATGTTATCAGTGGCCATTAACTTTAAAATTTGAGTTAGTTCGATCTTCTTCGTGTGTAGACCTTAGTTCCGAAGCAAAAATTCTCCAAGTTGAAGTCTTGAATATATCGGATCCTTGTGCGCGGTAAGGACTCGGCTGCCTCAGATTATTTCAGGGACAGTGGCCATGGTGTTTCCTGCAGTTCGGATGTTGATTGAATATTTACCAAACCGGTCGTCTCAATTTCGGCCAGCAAACATTGGAAAGTTGTCTTTGAAAGGCTACCTCGTCAATCGTAAAAAAAAAGTAAAGGGCGTAGTATTGTCACTAGCCGATTCTCACCTTGGTAATAAAGCTTTATCATTCAAAATCTTGTAACACTATTTAATGATTTGGCATCAATAACCAAACAATGAACAAGAGATTTGACAGACGCAGTCGAAGCTATTTGTATAGTTAGATAGAACGAGCCAGCCAAAATTATTAGAGTCCTTGAAGGACTGTCGTATTTATGAGAGCGTTTATTGAAAATTATAAAAAAAACACACATTATGTATGAGAAGATTGAGATTTTGACACACCTTCACTGAAAAACAGGCATTATGTTTAACAAGAGAACATTTTTGATATACCCACTAATCTAAAACCATGAACTACAATATGGACTGCAGTCGTTCAGTAGGTAAAACTAGCCCATAAACAATGAAACCCATCTATTAGAAATGAGCTCTTGTTATCAGTTTTTAACCATAACTGCCAACCATTCTTTACTTAGAAGCAAAATACAACAGTAACTGATAGTTATGGTAAGCAACCTTCCCAATTCATGTACTTCAAAAAAGGAAATGGATAAGATAATATGAAAATGGATACGATAATAGGATACCAAAGGATACGATATTTCAACTTAGAGAAAAAATGCATTATGATGACAAACAGGTATATCATCCACAATACTGTAGAATGTAGCCTATGATGGCACTTATGCAGGACTCCTCTCCTTCGATCTTTAGCTATTTGCCAATATTTTATCCTAACTTTTATCTACCTGCTACTGGGTTTCAATTACAACTGACAATTTTAGTTATTTTATTTAAAATTTTTGTTTTTTTTTTCCATTTTTATGGTTTTTGTGCAGTATTTTGTTATTCAAAATTTTTTTCCATCATATTGAGCAGGTCTAATAAATATATGTTAAAGAGTGTTGGAGGCCAGTTTGTATTCTTTACTCTTGGCACCGTTTTTACAAATTATGAAGGATTTCTCATTGATCATGTTATGTGTTAATATTATTAAATGGTTGGGGAAATTATAATTTATTAGTTTGCATATTATTCCTGGAATCCAAACACTGACGAAAGCTTTTTCCATATCTATAAGTCATTCTTCCGTGCAGTATTTCCTGTTCCAGTTCCAGTTAATATCAGAGATAAGCACATTTATTGCGTTGACTCTAGAATGATTATACTTAAAACCGAATTGCCTGTCGTTGATGAGTTTTTTCTCTGAACAAAATTTTTGAACAGTGTTGTTAATACAAACTTCAAAGACTTTACTGATGTTTGGCAATAGACTAATTGGCCTCATATTCATGGGGTGCCTATGGTCTTTGTCTTTTTTTGGAATGACTACAACTTTTGCTTTTTTTCACTCCTTAGGAAAATATGAGTTATTTGTTATATTATTTAAAATTGTGCAGTAATACAATACTGTATTTGGTATGTCATCGAGTCCCGCCGATAATTTGTTCCTCAGATTTTTAAATACATATATATATTTAATAGAATTTTAAGTGACAAAAGTTGTGCCTGGCTGGTCATCATTCAGTTCATTTGCTCTGTGAATATTAGAGAAATACGTGATCGTGGTTTGATTATTATCATAAGATCTTTTTGAGTTCAAGAATGTATTTAATTTATTCTCTACGTATGTATGGTTACAATTACCAACATCATTCACTTTTGGAGTGTGAATTGACTTAAAGTGAGCTCCTATAGTATTTAGAATATTTTTCTCCCCAAAGACTATATAATTTTGGTCTGAATCTCTCTCAATTTCATCCAACTTTAACCCAGCATTGTGTATAATATTGTTTGAGTGTCCCGGAATTTGCAGGGAATCTATGGTTATGGAGTTATTTTTCCTAAAATGACCTTTTATTTTATTATTATTACTAAATTTTGCATTTTGTAACTTGCATTGTAGCGCCTTGTTGTAATGAAAATATTTTGTTTCTTGAGCTGTTTATGGGCTCGCCCATATATTTAAATAATAACCGCTATTTTTTCCTCCGAACAAATGTATTCATTTAGGCAACAGTTGGGTAGGGTAAATATGAATTTTCAGAAATATGTATGAATATATGTATGTCCCTCCCCTTTACATTTGTCTGTGTGTATGTGTCTGTGAGTACTACCAAGTATTTATGCATTTGTGAGCAAGTGTAGGTTGATTTGAGTTACTTAGCATTAAACAAGCTCACCATCCAACCGACCAACAAACATTGGAATGGATATGAAAAAAAGGCTCTTTGCAGGATATCCAACTGTCAAGCAGTGTAAAATTTATGATAGTGTTGAAAATTGGCTGACGCTTAGCAGCGTTTAACTACACGACGAAAAAGGAAACCACCAGCCATAGGACTCTGCAACGATGCGAAAGAAAAAAGGCTGCGTTGTTTTTGCAAACAAGATGAATATTTTGTGTGGCATTTCCTTTTTTTTTTCCTCTCTCTATTTCGTAGCTGCCGAAAGAGCTGTGGGACAACAGCATTAATGGAATGAATAAATCTGATCCCTGTGCAATTTTTTCTCACTGAGCTCTTTATGTTCCACAAGAAATATTTAAGTATGAGAATTATAGTCTGTCATGATTGAATATATATGGGATTTAATGCATATTTAAAATGGCAAGAGAGAGATTGTGAAATAAAACAAAATGGAAAGGAACGCAGTTCGACAAAGAAAAGTGCAGAGATTGTTATTAATAATCGTGCAAAAAAAAAAAAAAAAAAGAATGTTCTAGAAAGGCAAGATTTAAAGCTAAAAAGAAACAATATAAACTTAATGAATTGTGTGGTTTCAATAGAAATAAAATACCCGACATAATACTATTATACCTCCAAAAGAATTAGTTAATTCAATTTTCGTAAGAAATCCTTTCCAATTCTGGAAACAAATTTAGCTTTAAATATTAGCAATTATTAAACCAACACAAATTGTAGTTCTTCGCTCTCTTACATCTGAACAAGCAGCTGTTTATTAGTGCCCTAAGTCGTATCCTTTATTTTGTCTTTAACAACAACTTTTATTAAATTTGACTTTTTCACTTCATTTGAGGCTGCCACAATTGTTCCATAAAACTCCTACCATTTAACTGGGGGAAAACGAGAGTCATGGCAACAAATTTACAAACAGCATGTTTAAAGCGGCACAACAGTTAAAATTGCCTATGCAAAACAATTTCGTCCTGTTGAGATAATTAAATAAAATGTCCTATGGTGCGGTCTATCTACGGCTCCAAATGCCAGCACCAGCAGTCGCAGGACATCAGTGGTTTAATATTGTGCTAGTGTGCGTTGAGAATCATTGCACGTGGCAGTGGCAGCCGCAACATATTGTTGTTGCCAAAATTGTGGTATTTTTTTAGGAACATAAAATTTTGATTAACAATTTAACGGCAGGCTAAGCAACAGAAGACAATTAAACTATAAAAGAAACGAAAATAATAAATTTATTAAAACAATTTTCCATTGTGAGGTTAAAAAAACTTTAGAGCGGGTTTGGAAATAATTTGGAAAGAATACAATAATATAAACTCTGCCAATGGCAGCGATTTTTACTTTATTAGTATTATTATTAGTATTATTATAGTATTTTATAAATGGGAGGGGGAACCATAACAGCTCATGCGGTTTTTTAACGGCTGCGTATTTGTGGCCGACGTGGCATGATAGTGACAGCAATGAGTCGATACATCACCAACTACATTACGGATTACCAAAATCATCATAAGCGGTAAAAATGGTTCAGGGTGGAGCAACTAACAAATGCAAGAACAAACGAGACTCTGGAACAAAAGAGTACTTTTTTCATACATACATAAGTTTTACTAGCGCGTTACTTCGGCGTACTACGCAGACGACACAGCGCTGATTACATCCAGCAAACTAACCAGCACTTTACTAATAAAAATGGAGAGAAGTTTAGCTGTTTGTAATAAATTCTTCAAAAAATGGAAATTTAAAATAAATAAGGGAAAAACTCAGGCGATTATTTTTCTATTTAATAAATCACCTAAACGAATACTAACACGCCAAATTATTCACGAAAACGACTACATTAACATTAATGATAATTTAATTTATCTCGATGTAACTTTAGACAAGAAGTTGAATTTCCGTCAACATTTTGATCAAGTGTGTAATAAAGCTATTACATCCTTAAGAGCACTATGGCCGTTCCTAAACAAAAGATCACCTCTAAGCCGAACAAAACAAAGAATTATTATTCAAATGTGTAATTAGACCAATCCTGCCATATGCTTCGCCGGTACGGTATACTGCAGCCAAAAGCAACTTAAAGAAGATGCAAATTATCCGGAATAAATGCTTTAAAATAATACACAAAAAGAATTGGCGGTTCTCAACCAGATTATTACATCTTGAAACAGACTTCGAAATGTTTACACATTTTATTAATAGATTGAATAATAATCATTTCAATAAAGTTGCAAATTCTACATATGCAATCATGAGAGAATGCAGAGATCTATGAAACGCCATCTGAAATTTATGAAATTAAAAATTTTTGTCTTATAACAGGTTATTTTCATTAATAATCATACTATAAACACTAATTTTTTTTTACAAATATTTGAAAACCCATTTTTCATAATTATAATTATCAGGCCTGTCACAGAATTTTGTGATATAGTTTCGAATTCGCATTTTCCAAATCGATCGATATGGTTTAACCTTCTTCAGAAATCGATCGATTTTGTTAATTCCCAAATTGAAGATATCCCGTTTTTTTGATATGGCAACGCAAAGAATAAAGAACGCAAAGAAAAAAGCAAAGACCATATGTTTTAAAATAAGCAAAAGTGTTAAAATTATTACAAGTGACAAGACGATAATTAAAGTTTGTAAAGTAAAACGTGTCAGTTCTTTGAGTAAAAGGTTAACTAAAAAAAAAAAAAACAAAACAACTAAACATGCCCGGCATTTCCGTGGTGGCTGTGATGGATGCACAAGAGCGTCATTGGTCTGCCGAAAAATTGCGCCGTCGAAGTTTGAGAGATGCCTCGGATCCTTTGGCATACCCAAACTCAGTGTATGTTCATACACACATAACTACTCTGCTACAACAGCGTTATTTTATAATTATTGGTTTTATTTTAGTTTCATTAGTTATTATCGCCTGAACAAGGAAGGCTTTATTATGGTGTTGGATTCAATAAAGAATGATCTGAAGCGATCAAGTATACATCCAATATTGCAGCTTTATATCGCCCTTCGGTTTCTTGCGACTGGAGCATTCCAAGGTGCAATAGGTAAGAATTTGTTGATAGTAGTATTTCAACTTTGCTGATCGTAATATCGTTATAGCAAAAGGTGTTGATATCTCAGTAGGAAGAAGCACTGTCTCGACGCTGATGTGGCGGGTTATTGATGCCATTAAACGCCACTTGTGTTCCCAATGGATAACAATTGCGATGTCAGACGATGAGAAGAGGAAATCGAGGGATCACTTCTTCCATAAATTCCAAATTCCTGGTGTAGTAGGATGCATTGATGGCACTCATGTGAAGCTACAAAAACCATCTGAAGACGAATCCCTTTACAGGGTTGCCCATATTCGACGGACCCATCTGGCAACGCCATAACTTTTGACAGAGATGTCAGATCGCTTAATGACATACCGCGTTTGAAGCGTCAGTCCAAGCAGATTTTTACCATGGAACAATACACGCCACGCGAGCGCTCTGAAATAGTTGAAATTTACATTCAACAGAAGAAGTCAATTGTGAAAACTCAACGTGCTTTTAAAATATTAAAAAATGTGAGAAGTGCGCCTTCTAAGAACACCATTAAGCGTTTATACGAAAAATTTTCGACTGGTGAGGCTCTTTCTAATCCGAAGAGGCCAAATAAAAGTCGACCAAGGCGATCGGCCGAGAATATCGCTGCCGTACGAGCCAGTGTTGAGAGGTCCCCAAGAACATCCCAAAAACGCCGTTCTCAGCAGTTGGGCATGGCTCGGTCCACTTTACAACGGATTATTCGCGTTGATTTGCATTTGTTCCCGTACAAAATTCAATTGACGCAAAGATTGTTGCCTGCGGACAAGCCTCGTCGATTGGAATGGGCCCAACGAGTCATCGAAATGGCCGATGATGACGAGCAATTTTGGAACAAAATTATCATGTCCGATGAAGCCCATTTCACATTGAATGGGACCGTAAATAAGCAAAATTGCCGTATTTACGCCACTGAAAATCCTCAGGAGATTCAAGAATTGCCTCTTCATGACGAAAAAGTCACAGTTTGGTGCGGCGTTAGTGCGAAAACGGTCATTGGGCCGTTTTTCTTCCAAAACGAAAATGGCCATGCTGTTACCATCAACCAGGAGCGTTATCGCGACATGATGACCAATTTTGTGATGCCAATTATTCGTCGAAAGCGTATGAGGCAGTTCTGGTTTCAACAAGACGGCGCTCCACCGCACACAAGTCGCATAACAATCGATTTTCTGAAGAATTTGTTTCCGGGCCGTTTGATGTCGAAAAGTGGTGATTTGGACTGGCCACCGCGTTCGCCCTTTTTGACGCCCGCTGACTTCTTCTTGTGGGGACATTTGAAGTCAAAGGTTTACATTAACAAGCCAAGGACCGTAGAAGAGCTCAAGGACAACATTCGTGAAGAAATAGCCGCTATTCCGGCCGAAATGTTGGCGAAAACGATGGAAAATGCTGCAAAAAGGGCACAATACGCCATCAACGCCAGAGGCGGCTATTTGAGAGATATCATATTCAAAAATTGATGTAGACAAATCTACTTGGAACAAATTAAATGAATAAGATTGCCAACCGCCAAATTTTTATTTTTTTCTTTGATTTTTTTTTAAAAAAACATGGGTCCGTCGAATATGGGCAACCCTGTACTTTAACAGAAAAGGGACATTTAGCATCAATGCAATGATTGTAAGTAATATTTACGTTTATTTTTTCCACAATATTAAACTTCCATTTTTTAGATATGTGATTATCAAATGAAAGTGCGGGCTGTGGATGCTTTTTTTCCACCCATTGATGTCCTTGGTTGGCGGACCGGAGGAATTTAATTTTGCGGTTAGTTCAGCCCACAACGCTTCAGCTGCCATCCTATCTTCCTTTACATACCCCTTAGCTATGTCCTGATGGGCATCCATAAACTCGGCCAATATAAAATTTTTCCATACTTACATGTTTTCACAAATTATTTTGTTTGTTATTGTAAATTAGTTACTTTTACTTTGAAGAAATATGTGGTTTACACGAAAAAAAAGGTGGCAATACTGCATTAAAAAGTAGTCAAAAAAAAAAAATAGTTGCTTGCTGTGCTACCCCCGAAAAATACTCAATAATTGTTTAAATTAATCATTAATATGTTTATTTTCACCGCAATCTATTAAAAAACAGTACCTTTTATTGATATAAACCAATTGCAAAGACATTTTTTTAGTTTAAGATAGGAAAAAAACCAAAACCATTTACATAATTGAAAGTGGTTTCAAAACGAAAAAATTTTGCGGTTTTGATTGTCTGGAGAAGCAAATTACGAAATGAAAACCATTTCGATCGAAATGGTTTTCTGTGACAGGCCTGTATATAAAGGTTTTTCCTCTTTTCCTTTCCCATTGTTGTCACAAATTTACTAACAGATTTTATAAAATTATAAGTGCTATTTGCTGTAAAAATCGTACGTTTTGTCCTCACTAACTATTTTTATATACATTTGCTGTACAACAAAATATTGGATGAATAAAATTGAAATTGAAACTAGCACGTTAAAGGCAATACGTAATAGCAATTTATAAATGGGAAAGGGTTCGTACGTTTTTAAGCTGCACCTCTACCAGGTATGTTCAACAAATAAGGAGAATTTTGAAATTTCGCGGGCTACGTACATTCGACTTTTGATTATTATTTTTCTTTATGTTGATACACTCGTCTCGAGGATATGTTGACGGTTTTAACCGCATAGCATGTTTAGTTTGTTTGTGAGAGGCACAAATTAGGCAAGTATTTTGCATGTTCGGCGATTTTCTGCTATCGAAAAAAATGGATCAAAGAAGTTGCATCAAATTTTGTACAACAAATGGAATTAAGTGCTCAAAAACATTTGAAATATTGACAGCGGCATACGGTGAGAGTACTCTGAGTCAAAAAAAATGTTTACAAGTGGCACAAGCTTTTCACAGAAAGTCGAGAAGATATGAATGACGACGCTTGCTCTGGACGCCCCAGCACATCAACAGCCGATGAAAATGTTGAGAAAGCGAAGAAAATTGTTATGGAGAATCATCGAATCACAATTAGAGAAGCAGCTAAGGATGTCGGCATATCGGTTGGCTCATGCCATGCATTCTTTTCGGAAATTTTGGGCATGAAGCGTGGGGCAGCGAAGTTCGTTCCAAAATTGCTGAATTTTGACCAAAAACAACGTCGCATGAGCATCGCTCTGGAATTGTTGAATGAGGTCAACGATGATACAGATTTGCTTAAAAGGGTCATAGGGTGACGAATCATGGGTATATGGTTATGACATCGAAACCAAAGCCCAATCGTCCCAATGGAAGAGTTCAGAAGAGCCAAGACCAAAAGAGCACGCCAAATTCTATCAAATGTCAGGGTTTTGCTCACTGTTTTCTTCGATTACTATGGCGTAGTGCATCAGGAGTTCTTACCGCAAGTTCGTACGTTAAATAAGGAGTATTACCTTGAAGTTATGCGCCGTTTGCGTGAAACAATACGAAAATCATGCCCGGAATTGTGGAAAAAAACTTCATGGCTTTTGCACCATGATAATGCACCTGCTTATTCATCTTTGCTTGTGAGAGGCTATTTGTTCAAAAACAACACCCTTATCATGCTTCAGCCCCTGCGATTTTTTCCTGTTACCAAGATTGAAGAGACCCATGAAAGGACGGCGTTTTGCGACGATTGAGTAGATAAAAACATAATCGCAGAACACGCAAAACACTTGTCCTATTTATGCCTCTCACAAACAAACTAAACGTGCTATATGGATAAAACCGTCAACGTGTCTTTAAGACGAGTGTACCAGCATAAAAAAAAAATAATAATCGAAAGTCGTACGTACGTTGCCCGCGAAATTTGAAAATTGATCTTATTTTTTGAACACACCTCGTACACATATACTTGGAGACAATCATTCATTGAGAGTTCGATCCCCCATCATTCTTTGAACGGCGCTCACCTTGATTTATGTCATCGAACACTTCTGGTAATCGTGCAATGTACATGCCTTGAAAATGTTTCCCAAACTAACGTTCCGAATTGTCGTTAAAGTGGAGACGCCACTGTGTCAGTGTAAAAATAAAATCTGTGTGAAGAAAGCTTCTTACGTTCAGTGAGTTTGAACGTAAGAAGCTTTCTTCTTTCTCAAGCATGGGATGCAAAGGATTTGTTTATTGTTTGTGGGATCTGTTCTTATCATATGAATGAATCTGTACTCAGAAAATTATTTCAGAATTTCATAAAAGTCAAAAAAAAATTTTAATTGTCAACGAAAATTTCACCAGAATTTTATAAAATTATTCCAAGAAAAAAAAAAATAAATTGAATTGGCAACCAAAAAATTTGACACTAAATGGATCATATCAGGTGTCTGTCTTTTCAATGCCTCTTTTCGAAGCGCCCGTATTCTGCTGATTTATTTGGTCTATCTTGAACTCACGTAATTTATTTCTATATCATTTAAATGAGAAATATTTGAAAACAAAGTAACATTTTTTCTTAATTTGCCCAGATTGTCTAGAAAAAGCGGAAAAAATAAGATTTGTTGAATCGAATGTCGAAAAGTTCTGATTAATTGGGCGCTCCAATGGAAAGCTAAGCCAACCAAGGAAAGCTAAGCCAACCAGGAGTTTTGTCGCCAATATTAACTGGTACTCGCCAGAGAAATGTTGGAGGAGTCATATCTAAGTACCATTGCGAGGGGTTGTGAGTCTCAGTTTGACTCAAAAAATTCACATTGCATGCCTTTAACATTCAAAGTTGAAAACAATGAGGCTGATAATAGCGTGGGTTGTTGTTTCTACAGCGCAGTTCGTTTTACTACTGGTTAGTTAATGTAATACAAAACTGAAGTTGTGTAAGTTTTCCACCGAATATCACAAATTTTGTCTTGAGTGAAAAGTTTGTAAATGGATTTGTATAACCTGCACATAGAATATAATCTAATGTGCTATATTTTTTGTGGAGTCTTTCGTCAATATATCGCACTATAAGTGGGTATAATTTCAAAAACCCGGTCCTACCAACGGAGTTTTATTCACAGTTTTCTGCACCACCCATCATATACATTTGCGAGATCCATTATGCTGGAGCATTTTGATACTTTTTTACAACGCAGTCACAGTATTTTAATACATTTGACCATATTATGATTCATATGACGCCGTTACTGCCCCTTAATGGTGATGGGTCCATATAAAAAGTATAAAAGAAAGTCAGTTGCTTTGCCAATAGATGGAATTAGTAATCTGCATCTCGCTTTGCATAACTGCGATTGAGTTATGCTGTGTGGTGTTGGAAAGTCAACATTTCGTTCAGGCAGTTTCGTGATTGCTTGACTCAGTATTGTTTGAGCGCGAGTTAAAGACGGAAACCAACATAGAGAAAATATGACGTATTTTACAGTTTTTCATCAATATAATAAAAACGAGAACGCAAGCCAGGCGGCCGAACATATAAATAATGTTCATAGTCTTCATACTTTAACAATTAATAAAGTTTAATTCTGGTTTCATCGATTCCATTAAAAAAAAATCGGTGCCAAAAATGCGCCAGCATCGGAAATGGAAATAGTCAAAAACTTCGAGAGAATAATGAAAATTGTGAAGTCCGACCTCAGCTTTGGTTTCATCGATTCTGTTCAAAAACATTTGATGCCAAAAATGCGCCAGGATCTGGAATGTCAATAGTCAAAAACTTCGAGAGAATAATGGAAATTGTGAAGTCCGACCTTAATTTTGGTTTCATCGATTCTATTCGGAAAAATTTGGTGCCAAAGATGAATCAGGATTTGGAGTTCCAATTGTCAAATATGTCGATAGAATAATGGAAATTGTGAAATCCGACCTTAATTTTTTTTTCATCGATTCCAATTTAGGAAAATTTGGTGCCAAAGATGCACCAGGTTCTGGAAGGTCAATTGCCAAAAACTTCGAGAGAACAATGGAAATTTTGAAGTCCGGCCTTAGCTTTGGTTTCATCGATTCCATTTAGAAAAATATGGCGCCAATGATGCACCATGTTCTGGAAAGTCAGTTGTCAATAATTTTGAGAGAATAATGAAAATTGTGAAGGTCAACCATTACGTAGGTACTTCTTCGATGGTCCAGGAGCTAAATATTGGACAAAACATCGTTTGCAATCACTTTAAGTAGGCTGGATACAAAACGAATCTCGATGTATGGTCGCCACATGAGTAAAAGCATTAATAGATCGAATTTGCATCTGTAAGTCGCTGATGAATTGCAACAAATTGGACCCATTCATGAAATGTATGGTGACTGGAGATGAAAAGTTATAATAACGTTAAGCAAAAATGGCCGTGGTCGAATCGCAGTAAGACAGCGGAAACGATTGCTAAGGATTGACAGTCAGGAAAGTATACAATTAGTTGCTACTCTGGGCTCAAACTGAATGGGCCAGAATAACTCCGGGCCACATTCATCGATAACGACTCGGTAGAAGATGTGGAAGTTAGGTTGGGACGTTATTATGCAGCCACCTTACAGTCCAAGCCAGGCCCCAAAATTGCAAACAAGTTATTGACCAAAACGGTACATATTCGGATTATTCTAACTATGCTAAATAAACCCTACAATGTTATGCAAAAATAGTGGATTTCTTTTTATCACCCTTAAGACTGGTACGATGTTGACTTTTTGCAATGAAACTCCATATAAAAAAAAACTGGCTGTGGCATTGGAAGCCTAACTTTTCACACTAAACAGTTATATGTTTTTTACGAGCAAAACTTTTTCTAAAATAGCAACTCTAATCTCTTTTTTGTTGATTTCCAACACTAAAGTCAGAATAATGTAAATTTTTACATTACAATATTTTCGATTATTTATTTATAAACTTAAAAATGAAATAATAATAAAGAAAGGCGCAGCTTAACAATTCGACAAATGTGTTGTCGAACATATTTATTTTGACGCAAAAACGTTAGCTGTTCCGATTTCAGTGTTGGAAAATAATGCAAGAAAATCTGGCAATGCCGCTACATTATTTCAAGGAGAAAAGGTCTCGCATCTCATGGAATTGTTTCCCTATAAAAAGGACACATTATCTGTGTTTATATGTTACGGAATATTTATAAAAACTCCATAAAAATAGGCATATTCTCATATTTATACTACCTATGCATAGTTTCTATTAGCAACCAGTATTACATCAAGAAAATATTCAATTCTCATGTAGTTTCTATTATTTCAAATAAGTGTTCAAAAAAATTTTTTTTTTCAAAATTATACTTAAAGACACCCATTTTGCTTTTATATTTATAGTGACCAATTTTAATGATAATTTCTTGATGGTATATAGAAGAACATACACAAAGTTAGCTATGAGGTCAAGCACACATTTCCAAATTGGAAATATTTTTAGGTATTTCGAGTTCAGTGCTTAGAAGTAAATATACTCGTATGTATAACTGATTTTGAAGCTAATTTTTATTATAACTATATATTGATATAGCTTTAAAAATTCCAACAAAATAAACATGTACTTACTCTAGGCCTTACCTTTTGCTCCTGCATAAATTCGTGCATATCCTCCACATTAAATTTTAAAGTCATTTACATTTGACTATGATCACCAGTTTCTTTGCCTTGAACAACTTGTAATGAACATCAAAGAATCATGAAATTCCCCTGTCATTGGTGGTAGATTTTGTCCTGATTCCCGTCCGCAATTGAATTGACAACAAAAACGACGGCGATAGCGACGTCTTTAATAACAACGCTGCCATTGTAGTCACCGTAGTCATCACGATGGTGATGGTGCTGGTAGTGCATCACATCAAGGACTTTGTTGGCTTTTGTTTGTACGGTATCATTTGTCACTTTCAATCACTCAGGAAGGAATGACAAAAAGACATTCTGAAATGATGATAAAGAAAAATCTATTGGAAATCAAGAAACGGAAATGGAAACGTGAATCAAAAGGAGTTCTTTTAATTCAATGCCACAGACACACTTAAAGAAAAAATATATAGCTTCAATGGAAGTGCGTCACAGTGAAAATCATTTATGTGCTTCCGGTATATGAATAGGAAATTAATGTCAGCAAAAGAGAAAAAAAATCACTTTTGTTTTAATATTGCAAAGATTCCCATTGAAACTGAGACGGTTTTGCAAGCAATTGTTAATATGAGAGAAATCTTAAGTAGAAATGGAAAACTTAATGAAAGTTATAAATGAACACAATCAAAAAACGGTTTGCTATTAATGATGCAGATAGGATTTTTCAAATTTCAGTATTTTCGCAACGGTATGAATGGTATTTTAAGCAAATATCCTTATTTTATGTCCGATACTTATTTTAAATCCCCTCTATTTTTTTTTTTTTTATTATTTCTTGTTTTCTTTGCCAGTTTCAAAATATCTGCTCGTGGTTTTCCATCTCTTTTTTTCTTTGCCTTAGCTATACAGCTTCATTAAATGTCAATAACAATCAAATTTCCATTTGCCAAATATTTTCGAAAGAAAATAAAATTCTCATTCATCGCCAGGTTTTTATTTGACACTCTAGTTGCTCTTTTGCCTGCTCGTTTCATGTTTAAACATCAAATTCGTTTGCATTCCGGCCTTCATCGCTCCGGTTTTTTTTCTCGTACTCTTCGCCGAAAATTATTATGCGTGACACACAAAGAATCTGAGCGAAATATCAAATATTCCTTCTTTTTCCGCTGTGTTCGAAAGTCAAAATAACATGACTAGGTAAAAACAGCAACAAGCTCACGCTGACAACTAAAGCTACAGAAGAGAAGAATGGAACAAAAAAAAAACTTGGGAACATAATCCAGAGATGAATACTGGATATAAGCTAGCAAGAAAACAACCAGCACAATAAACTGTGAGAATTGTAGGCGGCAGAATAGTACTCTACATTAAGCTAAGGCTTCGTAAACTCAGCTTTAAGTTTAGTTACAAGAGGATTAATTCGAAATATCCTTCCCAAAAGCTATACCGAATTTGGTTTTACATCAGTTACTAATCACCTGTGACTACGCAAATACAGGGTGGGCCATATGAGTGTTGGCGATTTAATTCTTCAATTTCTCGGTAACGCGCGGCGCGGGGTGGCGGGGGGATATGTTGTTCGCTGCGTCGCTTCCTGGAAATTTAGTCGCCATGAAGCCGTACACGGGAGTGCAGCGTGCATTTTGTGTCCGAGCGTATTACGAAAACAATAAATCAGTGATTACTGCACGACGTTTGTACCGGCATGAACACGGTTTACACGATTTAAGTGAAGTTCCAAGCGCCAATGTGATATGAAAATGGATCAGAATGTTCGAAACAACCGGCTCAGCAGTACCAATTACGGTTCGTGGTCGCCCAGTTTCTGCAAGATCAGCCGACATTGTGGAGCGTGTTCGTGTTTCAGTTCAGCGAAACCCGCAACAGTCAACATGTAAGATAAGTCAGTCTTTGGATGTCAAAAGAACAACTTTACGACTAATTTTGAAACGTGATTTGCATTTGAAGGCTTATAAGATTCAGATAGTCCAAGAATTAAAACCTGATGATGCCAATAACCGACTTAACTTTGTCAATTTGATTTTAGTGATGAGGCCAATTTTCACCTTAATGGCCATGTGAACAAAATTGTCGGTTCTGGTCCGAGACTAATCCCCGACGCTTGCATGAACGTCCACTTCACAGCCCTAAGCTTGTCGTGTGGGCTGGGATAACGTCAACCGGTATTATTGGACCATACTTTTTTGAGGACGAAAGAAGGCATGCGATGACGATTAGAGCGAACAATTATTGCAACATGATAGCAGACTTTTTGGCGCCAGCTTTGCAAAAACTTCAAGGCAACACCTCGAGGATGTGATTTCAACAGGATGGGGCCACATGTCATACGGCTAGGTATCCATAGAGCTGCTGAAAAATGTTTTTCCTGGAAAACTCATTTCGAAAACGGGGGATATTGAATGGCCCCCACGTAGCCCCGATCTCTCTCCATGCGATTATTTTCTATGGGGCTACCTCAAATCGGTAGTCTACGAGAATAATCCGACCAATTTAGAGCAGTTGAAGAGGAACATTATTCAGGAAAGTAACAAAATATCGAGAACAACTTTTCAACGAGTTTTCCAAAATTTGCTACTTCGGTTCCAAGAGTGTCAAGCAGCCGAGGGAAGCCATTTGGACAACATTATTTTTAAGTCTTAAAAATTCCCATGCTTCTACTTTTTAAAAATACAAATATATTTTTTTTATGTTTCGTAGTTTTTTTTTTAATTGAATATTTAAGTAGTTTTATTAGTTATACCAAACAACGAACCAAAAACAACAGATCACTTCTAAGAATCCGTCCCTACAAAAGATGTTGCATGGGTATTTGATATTACCTAATACATTTTTGGTAAATCGGAAACTTACATTATATTTGTTATAACTATAACTATAACTATAACTATAACTATAACTATAACTATAA
>JAHXMU010000107.1:531437-543751 GCA_019455685.1 Philornis downsi | reverse complement strand
TAACTATAACTATAACTATAACTATAACTATAACTATAACTATAACTTCACTTTTTGTAAAATCTACTTGTTTTTTGCTTAACTTACTTCACGCCTTAGTAAACGTTATACGACTCTGATCATTCTTTTCTATAGTCAAAATCATACCTGCAGTAGAGTATTCTCAAAAGAATTCCTAATATTTACGTTGGTGGAATTTTTAAGGTGCATTGTGCTATGTACGACAAGCACAACAAAAAACTGGAACCCACTAAACCAAAACATTATCCGGATGGCGATGAAGTATGAATGAAAAGTTGAAAAACACACCTAGCAGCAGCATCAGCAGAAAAAAACCGAGCTTAACAAAAGGTAAATATGATGAAATAAGAAAAACAGCACAGAAAAAAGTGGACACAAAAAAAAGGTAAAACAAAAACAATTTTGGTGCTGAAAATTAAAATTCCGCACCATAAATACAGACAACAAATAAGAACAACAAAAAAGCAAAACAGCATTCTGAAGAGGGTGTAAGAGACTGTTTAGAAAATTTTAGTTTACCTTTGGGAAAACTCAAGCAAATATCTTAAATTAAACAATTCCCAACATATCGACTTATAAACAAGGCAAAAATGTGCAAAGAACAAAGTTTATGGCATAGCGTAGGATGGTAGCGACATAAAATCAATATGTTTTCACAATGCAGTCAATGCAAGAAGTCTACGTTGCACGTAAAGCACCCTGCTTTGGGGGTTAAATAGCTGTTCATTAAACCGGAAATGCATATGATACGAGTTCGAAACTACCAATGTACTACGTTCATAATCTGCGAAATTGAACAAGCTGAACTCACATTTACGCACGCACTCACCGCCAAAATGCTCACATGGAATAACTTAGTTGTCTTCTCTCCCAATGTGTATATGCAACTAACATCCTTCCTTCGTCCGTTCACTCGTTCGCCCATATTGGGGTTAAAGTCTGTTGTCGTTGTTCGATCAAATACATGCATTGAATTTTTACTGTTTAAGATTGCATACTTTTAGAATGGATTTGTATGCGATGTGTGAATGTTGGCTCGATGCACTACCGCCAGCATCAGTTCGAGTAAGTCAGGGACCGATTTTATAACATGCATTTTACTAATGAAGTGTATCAGTAGCAGAGTATTAGCTTAAAACTTGATTACATGCATACCAATAAGACGTAGACCAAGACCACTACCACTAGTAGCACTAGTAGTACTGCATCCACTCTCAACTCTGAAAGATGCAAACACAGACACCGACAAGTAGACATTTCGGCATATGTAGCATTTGAAAAGAATGATAGAGAATAGACATGGTAACCACGGCACTTGGAAATTGAGCTGAATTTTCAAGGTAAAAGTAACCATAGTGCCGGATTGAGGTTACTTAACCTTGGGCAATTAGTATTCGCACTTTGTATTTAATAAATTACAAGACTGAGACGCATAAAGAATATTAGCAGCTAGCAAAGAACAATTAGTGCAAAAAAGAATTGATATTTTTTATTATATGTATTTGCAGAAATCAAGAAAGTTATTTCAAAAGAACGGAATTTGTTGTCTGTGTTGTAAAACAAATTCATAGTTGAGTCCAATAAACTTATATTAACTATTGTAACTGGTGGTTAAGAGGGCGGAACCAAACTAGCCGATCTAACAAAGAAGACACACAAAAGTGTGGAAATCTCCTTTTACCTCCATTCACTTTTTCCAGCGATATTTAGCAGCCTTCACATCCTGTTTATAGTAGGAGCTGTCCAACTCCTTAAAATAGGCATCAACCGCAGACTCCATCTCTTCATTGTTGGCAAATCTTTTACCAGCAAGCCATTTTTTCAAGTTTGCAAACAGAAAATAGTCCGAGGGATCTAAATCTAGCGAATAAGGTTCCCAATGAAGCAATACGAACTTTAATTCATTAATTTTGACCATTGCAATAGTGGATGTGTGAACTGAAGAATTGTCCTGAGGAAACAACACTTCCTTTTTCGACAAATGCAGCCTTTTTTCACAATTTTATCACCTAAACGCTGCAATAAATTAGCATAATATTCGCCATTGATGGGGTTTTCTTTCTGAAAGTTTTCAATAAACCAGTAAAAATACTCCCATCCGCATTTATAACCATTTTTGAAATGCCTATCACTTCAGCTAGCTCACGATCATTCTATATTTCATTCAATACCATTTTGTGGCTTTTCTTAACTGTGTCTGGCGTGAACACATAAACTGGTCTACCACTACGGTGTCCATCTCGGTAGCTCGTACGGCCTCGTTTAAACTCTGCTACTCAATATTTTACAGTCGTAAACGAAGGAACAGACTCCTCCAGTGTAGAATCTAGCTCGGCTTTAATATTGGTTGGACTGAGACCTTTCAAATGGAAATATGGCCAATTTTTTCCATGTTTATGAATTCACTGAGATCGTTTATTTTTGATAGTTTAAATAAAAATACTAAATAACGTGCCACCTTGAAACTTAAAATATATATTTCAAAGTGTTGCCACTTTTTAGAAATATATTTTTTTCTTTTTCAAACTGCTGGCACAATCTATGAGTCATGTATTCAGTACTGCGTCATGTATAGGCACTGTGGCCTATTTCTTAGCTTACCAGGAAAATACAACAGCGGTTGAAATAAACGGGTCCTATTCAAGTCTTCCTATTTGACAAATCAACTGCACTTTCTAACACATCACGTAGGATAAATCATATCTTATTTCCAGCACAACTGTTTAATGTTATTTCTAGAAAATTTAAACAAAATTCAACTCCGCATTCAAGTTTTATTGCCTTGATTGAATTTTCTAAAATCTTCTACGTTCTCCTATTTCTTACCATAGTTTTCATCTTATCGAATTCGCTCGATTAAAACATAATTTGCATAAACCCCAAAGGAAAGTATATTAACTGGTCAATTTCAAACTATTGCTTAATATGCAATTAAATTTAGCCAGACATCACTTTAGTAGATATCAATGTGAACTCAAAATATGAGTGAATTTTTTGTTAACTGATATCTGATTGTTATTCAATATGAATTGTAATTGTAAGTACGTTCAAAGTTGAATTATACACGAGTATATTTTTTATTATTTGCTTAATTTATTGTCTTCATCTGTACGTAATTTATGGAAATTTCGGTTGAAAATTTAATTAATGATATTTACGTAAAATATTCAGTGTGGATTTTGGAAGACATTTTACCAATTCTATACAAATTTCAAACTTTAGGCTTTTTCCCTCCTCTTCTGGAAATGTGAGCCATTTTTTAAAGAATAATAAAAATTCTTTACATACATGTTTTCCTTTGCCTGTCTCCAAGAACACCCTTTCATTTTCAGACGAAAAACACATTATATGATTTACAATAACGGCTCCTATTACAACAACTACTTTGTAACTTAACAGGGTTGGAATTTTTTCCCCCAAATTCATATTACCTTGGAAGGAGTTACCTTCCTTTAGATGATTTTAAAACTTTGTACGATGATATTGTAATTTAAACTTTTTTTCCAACTGCGTCATCATGTTATCTGGCATACTCGTTATATAAGTAAAAGGATAAAATTGATTGAAAATGCTAAAGACATGAACATGAAGTAATATGAGCAGGGGAAAAAAATAAAACACAGTATTACTAAAGAAAAGTTGGGAGAGTTTAAGTAACATCAATGTAAAGGTAATGACTTCTTCTTAAAAAAAAAAGAAAGAAAAAGTTAAATAATGGAGGAGAAAAACATTTATGTGAGAAGGGTTAGTATCTACGAGTATACAGAATACTGCTGACTATAAAACATATTGTAATTTGTTATAAATAATTTTATTTTTATTATTCTTAACGCATTCAACAGTTTTGTTTATTCTTCTGGTGTTTTGTAAATTTCAATATCACTGTGAGTGCAAGTCGTCCCTTTCTTCGATATATTTTCTTTATTTTCGTAAGTAATTGAACTTCAACAATATCTTCTGATTGCTATCGATGCAATTATAAATTTATGACCCAGTTCGTAGCATAATTTTATATAATTTCCTAAGAGAAAACTAACTTTTTGCCATGATAGACACATCAATATTAAATTATCTACATTTTGTGGATATTTCAGGTTTTTTTCTCTACAAACGAAATAATAAATGTGTAATAAATGTGTGTAAAAGATGTTCTTTTTTTTTGTAATTATTAAATAAATTTAAATAATCTTTCCACAATATGGAATGAAGTTTAGTGGTATTCGGAAATTCTGCATATATGAAACACCATACAATTTGCTGTAGGTTATTTTCAGCTAGCATAGATGTTCATGGTATTCTAGCGCACAAATCTTGAACCATTTGCGTGAAAATTCCAAAAGTTGTAAATACAGCCAAAACCTGCATTAGACGGCTATTTTAGGGACAGAAATACAACAGGATAAGACAAAAAAATGCACACTTAAAAGCAGAAATATTTGTTGTCCACCAATATATCTAAATTTATAATAATAAATTCAGAGACATTTGTACACTTCATATATTATATTCACAAAGTGGGAACAAGAACAAAAATGTTCTACATTCAAAGTTATGCCTTAAACTTTATTATTTTCAATTTTGAAAGTTTTCGACTCACTCATTTCTTTATACAAAAATTGCATTACTGACCAAAACTTTCTCACAATTTTTTTTTTTTTAAATTCAACTTGTCTCTAATATTTGTTGCCTTTTCGAGATTTACGAACAGAAAATAGTAGTCAAAATCCAAATATGAAAACTATCAAGACTGCATTAAGTCAATTAATATTCGACATTGACTATTCCTCCCTTTTTGAGATAATTAATTAATAAAATATTGTGGCCATTTGAAATTTTTCCATATCGTCACCTTAGAGTGAAAAGGTGCTAAGTCCAGTTTTCATGAAAATTAAGATTTTGATGCAGTTAGATAGAGAAATAAATAATACATAATATGCGATAAAAAAAATTCAATTATTTCATATATTCTTGCTGTTACATAGTGATGAGTAAATGTGCTAAGTCCCCAGCAGACAAAATGCACGTGCTAAGTCCAATAAATATAAAAATGTGAAAGCTCTTTCAATTTCGGCATTCTATGAAGAATTTGATATTATAAATTTGAGTTTATTTACAGCAAAAAAGGATCAATGTAATATGTGCGCACGTTATTCTGTAGGCAACCTTTCGATTGATGAGTACAAACTTCACCAAGGAAAAAAAAGAAGAAGCAAGAATTGAAAACAGCAAAGACAGAAATGAAGAATTAAATGTGTTCATCGTCGATCTACAAGCAGTCTTAATGGCCCCGAAATCCAAGGTTACACTATCGCACAAAGCTACAGGTGCACAACTTGGTGTTTTATAATCTTACAAACCGAAAAGCATACTGTTACCTATGGAATGAAGTTGAAGGCGGAGTAACTGCTGAAGAATTTGCAAGCATCTGGGTTCACTTCATCGAAAAAAAGATTATACAAGGAAATGATGAGACAGTCAAAATCATTTTTTATAGCGATGGCTGTACCTATCAAAATTGGATTTCTTTAATGAGTAACGCCTTGTTAAATACAGCAATAAGGCATAAGGTAACCATTGAGCAGAAGATACTAGAAACGGGTCATACCCAAATGGAGGCGGATAGCGTTCATTCTACCATAGAGCGTGCTATGAAAAATAGAAATATTGATGTTCCTGCTGAATATATTTGGATATGTAAATCAGCCCGAAAAAAACCTGAGCCATATGATGTCACTTATTTGGATCATTCCTTTTTCAAATCATTCAACAATGTTCAATTTTGTAAAACCATTCGCCCAGGCCGTGGTAAAGGCGATGCAAAGGTAACGGATATTCGAGCAATCCAATATACACCAAATGGTGAAATATATTTTAAGTTGAGATACCCAGATTCATGGAATGTTCTGCCTCAACGCATCGACAAAAGTGTAGTCCCTTTGGAATGATCGAAGTTGCGGCAGCTTCATCAGAAAAAGTCTGAAAAGTGTCTATGAAGACACTTTTCTATCTGAAAATTGTCTATGAAGACACTTTTCTATCTGAAAAGTGTCTATGAAGACCCTTTTCTATCTGAATAGTGTCTACGAAGACACTTTTGTACGTGAGAAGTGTGTACAAAGACACTTTTCTATGTGTAAAGTGTCCACGAAAACACTTTTCTAGGTGGAAAGTGTCTATGATGACACTTTTCTATATGAAAAGTGTCTATGAAGTGTCTTCATAGACTCTTTTCCATGTGAAATGTTTAAATTTTTATGGTCATGAAATTTTTCTATTTTGTTGAAGCTCTGAACGATTTCTTTGAGATATCGTTGAACTGGAACAGTGCCAAGAAGACTATGTTATGATTTGGCTTATTTTAGCGACTGAGAGTCACCGTAGTATTAGAGAGGCTGGTAACTTTTGATAAATACAACCCAATTTTTCAGTTTTCTTTGCATGATATTTATATAATAAACACAACTCCTCGAAAAACAGAAACATATTTTTGGGAATATTATGAATACCTTTATTCTCATTCAAACTGTTACTGTCACCGCATAGTTTGTAATTTATTGGCTGCCCAACACTTAGAAAACAATACTTGTATTGGAGTAGATCACGGTACTGGCTATGGAAGTTAGCGGGGTATCGATAAAGGCGGAGAAGCCAGTTCCGAGTATCGGGAAGGGTGCGGTTGGATGAGCAATTATCTGGTCGTGGATTTCGTAATTAGGGAAATATCTCTGGCTGTGGGAAGAGAAATTTGTTTTGAACATATAATTTCTCAAAGTACAAGAGAAATTACATGCAAGTTGCGGATTGTAAAGAAAGAGTTTGAAATAAAAAAAACCAAATGAATTAATTACAATTCAAGATGTTTTATTTCTAGAGTAGCGAAGTGCTCACCAGTAGGCTTATAAAAGTTAAGTGGCCGATACTGGTTCCACGAACTTGCCACGAAGCTTAGCAATGTTAGATTTTAGATTCAGGATAATTCACAATGATTTCATTTATAAAGATAGATTGGCAATTCATTAACGTGTACTGTACATTTGTGTACTTTATGGATAAAAATTCATTAAGACAAATTTTGTTTCTAGAATAGTTAGTAATAAGTTTTTTCTTATAATTCAGTTAAATATAAACGCTGTAAGTTTATACAATACTTTTCCATATCCTTGACAGTGGTTATAGCATTTTAACATTAATTTCTGTAAAAATTTTAAAAATTAATACCTTATCGTAGGCCTTATTTAATGCCTTAACGTACACCAAAAATTGCCACTAGACCGGGCCATATTGGCTTTTGTCTACGTTTGTTCCCCTCTTCCTTAAACTTAATTTTGTTTTCACATAAGCACGAATATATTCTGTTTAGTTTATATGATTTCATTTGCAATTCAATTGATTTTTTTTTTGTTTAAATTTTATAAACGAACAGAAATTACAAATAAATAATCTAAGTGAGAAATATTTTCTTCATCCTACACCTTTCTCACAATGCTTGCAAGTGAATAACTAATTTGGGCCGGATGAAAGGAACTGCATTTAATTAAGACAAAAAAAAAAAAAAAAAAAAAAAAAAACATTTAACTTTTGTCATTGAATAACAAATTGTGGCAAAATCAAGAGAAATTTGAAAAATAAGATTACAAATGTAAATTCTTGCTTAAAAGTGAGCTTGGAGATGAGTATACTGTGTTATAATTCGACAGAAAAGATGTGAATTGAAAAAGGACTAAACATAAAATAAACATGACATTTACGATGGTGGTTTCCTTTTAAATCATGCAGTGTTTTTGCACTGATGAAAATCAAATCACGTCATAATCATAACGCTTAACCAAATCGGAGTATATTGAAGACACAACAACAGATCAAGCTAAGGAAAATAGTAAAATATTATATGGGGCAAGGATCGTTATTATCTGGACGACGAAGTAAGCAACCAAAACTGCCAAAGGACTTAAGAAATACAGTGAAATTACTGCGAGACCTCTTTCCACAATAAGTTATTTCAAGAAATTATGATGTTGATTGGCCTCCACGGTCGCCTGATTTGACTGCTCCGGACTTCTTTTTATGGTGATATCTGAAAAGCAAGCTTTATGCAAACACACCAGAAACGCTCAAACCGAATGCTCAAACAAAATATTCGTGATGAAATTAATGAAATATCGCGAGAAATGTATGAGAATGTAATGAAAAATGTGCTCAAAGGGGCTCGCATTTGTGAGTCGGACATTTATCTGATATTGTATTCCATACATAATTGCCGACATTAAATAAAACATTTATCAATATAAGATCCATTCTCTTTCATTTAATCAAAAATTATAAACAAGCAAAGTAGTATATCTTCCCGACGGACAGCCTGTATCACTGTCCCCAAAAATTGAGACTAATTTTCAATTTAAATTACGCAAGAATATCAAACCTCAGAAATATTTTCCCCCTAAGTTAGTAGCACTGTGACAAATTTAAAGGGTGTCGCAACAAGAACGCAGGATTTAAATATTAAATAAAACACAGATATTTAAAAAAAATCGTGAAACTTTATTATATCGTAAAGTAGACAGAATAAGGTTATGTATAGAATAACACACGTGATTTTTTAATGAAATTTTCAATGACCGTTTTGCATAAATTCTGCGGTATTTCATTAATGCAGCGTCCAATTTCCTCTTTTAAGACTTGAGTCGTCGTCGGCTTATTTGCGTAAACCATCAACTTCAAAAAACCTCAAAGAAAAGAGTCTAATGGTGTTAAATCGCACCATCTAAGCGGCCAATTCTGGTCTCCAAAACGCGAAATAACACGACTGGAAAGTGACTGATGCAGCAATTGAATTGTTTCTCTGGCTGTATGACATGTGGCGCCGTCTTGTTGAAACCACATGGCCTCCCATTAATTTCTTTAATTCTAGGCGCGAAAAAACTGGATATTATTTCACGATACCGAACACCATTGACTGTTTGCGCTTGACATGCCTCATTTTCATAAAAAAAGGTCCAATGATTCCTCCAGCCCAAAATCCACACCACACAGTGACACTTTGAGGATGCGTTTGCTTCTTGTGAATCACTCGAGGAGTTTCCTCACCCCAAATACGGCAATTCTGAATATTGACGAAGCCATCAAGATGGAAATGGGCCTCGTCACTGAAGATGATTTTATCGGCAAAATCAGCATTTTCCTGTTGTCTCTCCAATACCCAATCAACGAACTCCCTTCGCTGTCCATGGTCAGCTGGCTTCAGTTCCTGAGTCAATTGAACTTTGTATGCATGAAGATGCAAATCGTACAGCTGCGACATTTTCGGTCAATCGACCAGGTCGAAGGTACGTTGTTGTCTTTACATCACTAACACACCCAGTTTTGGCAAATTTATCCGGTAATCTCTTTACAGTTGACTCTTTTGGAGCATAATTGTGACCCCAAATTGATCGCAATTTGCGAATTGTAGCCGCAAAATTTTCACCATTTTGGTAAAACAATCTCACAATGAGAATGCGTTGTTCATTCATGTAGCGCTCCATTTTTACTAACCTCGTACCTTCTACCAGCAAATAATAACAATTGTTCAAATGTCAAACAATGACACTTCGAATGGCGCCAAATTTAAATCTTGCGTTCTGTTAGGACACCCTTTATTATGCTAAACTGCATGTGTCATCAGTATTTGAGCTACGTTTGGTTTTGCACGACGCAGAAGCTTATTTTGACGATTTTTTTCAATGTGTGATTTCGTTGAGCAAGTAAATAGCATTGAATTTTATTTATTAAATAAAATATCTGCTGTGGAAAAATTCAGCATTTTGTAGAAGGCCATAAAAGATGGTGCTGGATGGGTCGAAGACAAAAAGCGCATAAGACTGCTCAAAAATCAAGGTTATGCTGAGAACTTTCTTCAATTATTGTGATATTGTGCATTATAAGTCTCTTCCGAAGAGCTAAACAGTCAAGGGGGAATCTCAGTTAAGTGTTATCTGTCTTTTGTCTGAAACTATTCAAAAAGTCAGCCGTATTTATGGACAGATGACTTTTGAGTTTTGCACCACAATATTATCCAATTCACACTGCACTAACTCCTTTTAAGTTTTTGGCCAAAAATGCAACTTCTGGGTTTTTCCTAAACGCAAAATAATGCTTCGGGGACCCCGTTCTTAGCCGATTGAAGAAGTTCAAAATGCATCGCAGCGCTCTCTGAAGACTATACTGAAAAGTCTTCTAAACTTGTTAAAAATATCGACAAAAATTTATTGTTTCTGATGGAATATACATTGAAGGCTGTGGTACAGATTTGGACGAATAAGTTACGATTTATTTATTTATTTATGTTTTTTTTTTTCTTAAAAAACTGGTAATAATAACAAAACTCTTAGGAAAAATAATATTCTCAAAAAAATTTATATTCTTCATTATCTGAACATCAGTTGGTATATCTCAACAATACATTTTATTTCCCTAATCTCCACCTGCATTTCTCAATACAAATTCGAGTTCATTCAATACAAAATTTGTATTTTCTTATTATCAGCTAGGATATCTCAATATGAAATTTGTTCGTCTAAACATCAATTTCGGTTTGTTAAAGCAATTTGTTTCTTCCTATCACATCATTTTGATTTTTTAATATAATATCGTATTTGCTCACTAAGAGTTTTGACGATTTTATGCAGTATTGGCAAAAATATACTCAATTACAACTTGACATGGGATGATGTAAGATTTTTAAGACATTTCCTTTAGTTGCATTCAGCCAGTTGAAAGATATCTTGCGTACCCATTTTTATCTTGATCTCTACTGGTCATCATAATTACAAAAAAATGTTGAAAGTTTACTCTCTTGCATTAATTTTCTCTTTTCGCCACTATCGCACCTCTAATTTTACGTTTATAAGGGATGATTTATATTGAATTCTACTATGCTTGTAATGCCTTAAAAACAACACCCTGTTTTACCAATTTTTCAAAATAATTACTCCGAATTTCATATGCCTCACATGACAAGTAGCCAAAAATTCGAAAACAAATTTCAAATTTTCCGAACTCAAACGCAGTCGCACATAATATTTTAAATTGTATACAAAAATTTTAACCATTTGATAATAAATTCCCCTAAACATGAACAGGGAACAGCAAAGGTAACTTTCTTTTTCCCTATACTTTGGACTTTTAACAACGTCTATTCCATAGCAAAAAAGATGCTTCGACAGAAACTTCCAATGCCAATGTTGCTGATTCGGTGTCCACATTCTCTGCTACATCTTTGGAAAGCCAAGGGGCTTTAACAGAGGATATTAGCCTCCCAGAGCCGCAATGTCGAGATGCTGAAACAGAAACTGATTTTCCAATTATAACAAGTTTAACCATAATTTATACCTCAACGACCGATACTGGAGATGATTACTCAGCGGATTCGAAAACATCCGGACAAGGTAATACAAATGTGATTAATTACTATCATTTGAAAATGACTCACCAGCAACGAAAAAAATTTTGTTTTCGATATTTATTCCTTAAGACTCTCTATCGAACACTGAATCTCTGCCACCAAATAAAGAAAAAGAAGAATTCACACTTAAATCTAGCAAATCCCATCATACTAAAAAGTCATCAAAACCGAGTGACAAAATGCCAGAGATCAAAACAGGTCAGTTGCCACACGCACAATATACTGGTAGTTCAAGTGATGATGCAAAGCGAGAATTTGCATTAAAATCTACAAAATCTCATCATACCAGAAAACGACGAAGTTCCAGTGATGAAGATCAAAATTTCATGATAGATTCAAATCTTCAAAAAGGAAATGTGTTTGTAAGTTTCTTGACATCTTTCTGTAGATATTTTTCTACGTGAAATAGTGATTTTTTTAAAAAATATTCTTATCTTCTCACAACATTGGCAATGAAATTTCTTACAGCAAATGTAAGACAAAATATGAAGTAAATTGTCCGTAAAATAGACTAAAAACTAAATCCCAAAAATTTTAAACTATGACTTAAAATGAAGAAAACTTAGTCAAATAAGTATACCAATAAGTTGATGAAATTACCCAAGTGATCCATTTACATTCAGAATGATTTCAATTCGACAAAATGTGAAAAATGACGACTGAAAAATGTCCATGCAAACACTTTTCTATATGAAGAATGTCTATGCAGACAATTTTCTATATGAAAAATGTCTATGCAGACAATTTTTTATATGAAAAATGTCTGTGCAGACACTTTTCTATATGAAAAATGTCTATGCAGACAATTTTCTATATGAAAAATGTCTGTGCAGACACTTTTCTATATGAAAAA
>JAHXMU010000107.1:393090-531037 GCA_019455685.1 Philornis downsi | reverse complement strand
GACACTTTTCTATATGAAAAATGTCTGTGCAGACACTTTTCTATATGAATGTATAACACAAAAACAATTAACAAAAAACAGCAAACAGGCCAAACAATGTTGATAACTTTATGGCCAAATTTCAAACTTCGCAGAATTTTCTACTGTAAACAACCCTATTCCTGATCACGTATCTTTGAGAAAGTTTTTACTATAACCTAAAAGTCTTGTCAGCTAATTTTACTACACTGTACGGAGTCTCTCCAAGAATCCTATTCCCAAACTTGTGTTTTTCCTTTTTGTTTGTTTTCTAATTTCTCATTAAGTATCACTCTAGCAAAAAAAAAAAAAAAAACTTTACTTAGGACAAAAGAAAAATCTTATAAATCTAAAAAATCTTATAAATTGTAAATTGTAAGAATTTCTCAGGCTACACAAAAGAAATATAATAAATAACATCTTGACGTCATTTCTCCGTTGAAAATATGCATACATTTTGAAGAACTTTGACGACTATGAATCTTTAATTTTATTTATGTCTCTTGAGTTATCTAAAGGGTGGCGCATAAGTAACGTTAAAGGCCACTATATTGAATGCGTTCTTGTGCATCATTTCGTTTTAGCTCCTAAACCAATTGCATCTGATATGGGAAAGATCTAACATATGTAAAATTCTTTGCAAAGACCACTTAGACATCTCAAACTGCTGGGAACGTGGCCTGGTGGAATTTTCGGGGTTTTCCTCAATACTTGCTCGCACTCGAGCAATGGTCACTTCATTTCGAACTGCACGAGGTCTTTCAGCACACGGAAGATCACAGACAGTCCTTTGTTGCCCAAAACGCTGATCTAATCGATAAATTTTTGGGGCGCTAAGAGCATTTCGAACATGAAAGAAAGTTCGATATGATCTAAATAATAGAATGCTGACTTTCAAAGTAAAATTGAACAAATTTGGTTCTTTGTTCTGTGCTGAGCCTTTCCATCATAAATTTCCCAAGTATTATTTAGTTAATTCTGTAAAGAAACGAAATAAAAGACTTGAACATAAAATGTATTCACTGATCAAATCTTAACGTTGCTTATGCGCTACCCTATATATTGTATGAATTTCTCAGGCAATGCAAAAGAAATATAATAAATAACATCCTGACGTCATTTCTCCGTTGAAAATAAGCGTACGTTTTAAAGAACTTTGACGACTATGAATCTTTAATTTTAATTATGTCTTTTCTGTTATCTACTTCCTTTAAAGATTACTTTAGGAAAAAGTTTTAATTATCTTTCAGGTTTACATGGTAATTCCACCAGATGGTGGTTACGGATGGTTTATAATGTTGATATCATTCCTGTGTCAAATGGTGGTAGATGGCATCATCTTTGGCATTGGCGTCATACTGCCGCACATAGCCAAAGAGTTTGATACGCCCGGGTCCCAGGTGGTCTTGGTGGCTTCCATGCAAATAGGTAGAAGAGAAAAATATGAAATATGTAAAAACTATTTATAAATTTATTTACAAACAACTTTCCAAGGATTTTACTTTCTTGCTGGGACAGTGTCCAGCGCTTTCATCAATAAATATGGTTTTCGTCCTGTGGCCATGGCTGGCTGTCTACTCTCCATTACCGTATTAGGCATAGCCACTTTTAGTACAAATCTTATAATGATGATTGTATTTTTTAGCATTTTAGGTAAGTTAATTAAATTAATAGTATTTTCGCTGTTTAATTTTGTTTCAACTTTTATTTTATATGCATGCAAAGGTGGTCCTGGTTTAAGCATGATTTGGGTATCCTCCCAACTTATCATCGGTTATTATTTTGAAAAATATCGTCCCATAGCTAACGGATTATCATGTTCGGGAGCTGGTGTTGGCATTATGGTGTTTGCATATATGAATAATGTCCTAGTAGCCCGTCTGGGATGGCGAAATCTAATGAGACTTCACATACTTTTCTTGGTATTTGTACTATTAATGGGTCTAACATTTGTGGAGGTGGCTCCTAGACGGATAGGAAGGGTTAAGGAGGTAATAAATTATATTTAACTTGAGAAAATGTAGAAAATTTAGTTCATCTATTTTTTTACAAGGTGTGTCAAAAAAAAAATCTGATATTTTTGCATGAGGTTGAAAGCTTTATTAGATTAGATAGGATGATCTGATTTAGATCAAATAGGCATCATTTTGTTCGATAACTTGTTGACAGTTTGAAGATAATTCCATAAAGATGACGAGTTTTTACCAGCACAATCGTTCGTCATAGGCAGAAACAGGTGGTAATTGTATGGTGTCAGGTAAGGGCTACAAAGTGGATGCAGAAAAACTTCCCTATCAGGCTCCCAGAGCTTCTGACGAGTCAAAACTGATATGTGTGTCTTGGCGTTATCTTGATGGAATATAATTCAACTCCTATTGACTGAAACTGACAGATTCTGGGCTATTGCTTCTTTAAGAAGTTCCATATGTTGACAGCACAGATCTGAATTAAAAGTTTGGAAGCAGCTCATAATAAATGACTCCCTGACAATTCCACCAAACGTACAGCAAACCCTCAATCTTGGTTTGGCCACCGTTTGTGCCGCTTCATCGCTTATTCTATCATGACCGTTTTAACTTAACATTTTCGCAAATGATCTACCTTACATTACCAGTCATCATCTATTTCAGGAAAAGCTTGCGATTTTGTTTCGATTCAGCAGCCATTCGCAGATGGAAATTTTGTTCATGAGATTTTTTTTTTTTTTTACTTTAATTCGTGTGTCGCCCTTATATGGAGCTTCTTTAAATGTTCAAGTAATTTTAAACGGTTTTGCTCACGGAAAATCAAAATAATTGTCTCAGTGCATTTTTGAGAATGAAATCTTGCTTTTCAAACGCCATCTAGGGTAAACCGATTGCACTTCTACAATGCGAGATACAGATTACTGAAGCCATCTATTGCAAAAATAATGGATTTGTTTTTACTATACCTTATCTATATTTGTCCAAGATGACAGTGGAGGATACCGAATCTGAATCCTGGGGTTCTGTCAAAGGTATGACTAGATTTTCCCGATATTCCGTAAAATTTGAAGATCAACATTATTCGCTAGCTGAGGACTTTGAAACAAACTTAGGTAAGATATAACGTTAATACAATTAAGTTAAATTATTTTAATGGTAATTTTCATAACTATTTATTAATGATCTGTAGATTATTTGAAGTATGATAATTTATTGAAGATTCATGAAACGGTTATTATGAAAATGTACCTAATAAACAATATTTAAATTTGCTACAATTTTTCCACATTCAGAAAAAATGCCAGAACCTGCTGATGTGGCTCACAAAGCCAGTTATTTTGATAGCTTGTGCCAGTCTTGCTGTCCCTCCTTCTACCGCTGTCTCAAACGTCGCCGTGAACAACTAGCTCATGAGGCCACGGTCAAACGCTATGTTATACATCAAGATCTTATGGAGAGACAAGATCTCTTCTACACCGCCACAGCCCAGATTCGCAAAGAGGCCATTGAGGATCATTACAAAAGTGTAACTTTTGGAGAGACCGAAATGAAGATGATTTCGTTGGATGATATGGAACGATCCGTTGATGGTCACAATATCGTGCAACGATTATCGTCTATAAATGTAAATCGCCAATTGCCTGACAGACGAAAGACATACCAGGAGCTAAAGAAAACGAAAAAGTGCCCTCTACTGGCTTATTTAAGACCAGATAATTTGATCCATCCCAAAATACGTAACGGTTTTCGTTTACTGTTCGATTTTCGTCTATTGGATGTTATGGAGTTTCGGGTGTTGTTGGCTTCGGCTTTTCTGTTTCCAATGGGCTTCAACATACCATTTGTGTATTCGACAGGTGAGTTGAGTTAAGGCTATACTTAAATAGGGTCGATTAAGAATAATGCCGTATGCGCCAATGCGCCAATGTCATTAAGAATAATGCGCTTTGCCGATTATTATCGAGTATGCAAAATACTCTCTACACACATTTTTTAAAACAAAAATTTTAATATGGCCTTAAATGTACACATTTATATGCATTTATATCCATTTCCAAATATATTGAAGGTCTATTTACGTGCACAGAAATGCCTTTTGGGAGTCAGGTTTCTTTCACACACAATCACTTTAAAAAAGTATTACTAAAATTGTAACTCTAACAACCTTTCCATAAACCTTAAATCTAATTTAAGTCTTTTTTTTTGTGCATATTTTACACATATCCACATTCATTTTGAGAGTCCTCAAGGGAATTGCATTACACTCAAAAGTCGCCCTCGGGCATTAACTGCCCTTTAATTAGGAACCCTGTTTTTGCGAAAACAAACACCTCTCTTATACTGCTTGCATGAATCCTGTGGCAAAATCCTCTCATGCTCAGGCTTTGTAAATGCATTTACATTGTTTCTAGTGTGTTTACTTTTAACATCTCTTTCTTCTTTACCTGTCTCTTTGTTTTTCCATTATGTGCTTATTGTGTGCGGACCTGGGCCTGGCTGGTGTTAAGTGCGTGTCCAAATTGAGCCGAGTTTTGCAAAGCTAATTTCACCCTCCATTGGTTTCTCGAATTTTGCCTTTCGCATTGCATCTGGTTTCGTAGCGTACCGATTCCGTGAGCACACGACTTACATCTGTGGCGGGGGGATGGTGTTTGGCGGTGTGGCCGTGTTTGCAAGTGCCTTCTATGGCCTCGATGTAGTTTGGTTTCAATTTTTGTATGCCATCGGTTATGGCATTGCCCCAGGTAAGTTTTGTATCCAGATGGGCGGAGGGGAGCCAGGGACAAATGTATTCCACCACCAGCACACTTATGCACGCACAACCGAAAACAAAAACTTATTTGGATTTACTCGCACTGGCACACACGCTCCCGTACACGTTCATAAACTTTATTTTTGCATACATTTATCATGGGCTCATCAAGCACGTTTTTATGGTTCCACACATACAAACACTGAGGCAGCGAACAAAATAGCAAGGCAACATAACGTAAAACGAGGATGGTGTAATAAATGAGGTAAAATAATTAAATATTTACAGAAGTCAACACCCCTTGATAACTTGAATAACAAGACGAAGCAGATTTCCCAAAGCAATGAAAATGTTATTAAATTAGCACCTATGAAAGGCGTTTATTACAAGTTCCATCCATACAAAAATATACGAGTATGTGCTCATCCGCGACATCCCTACAGTTATTGTAATTACCAAACATTCTTGCTATTTCTATGGAAAAGAGATTTCACAAACAACGTCTCATAGAAAAATGTCCCTAGGAAAGAATTATGCTCTGTGCTTACTGCCGCGATGTCCTTAGAAATAACTTCACTGATACCATTTTACGCAAGACAGTCTCCATCAATAGTTTTTTTTTATAGAAACATCTCTCATAGAATAGTGCCTTCCTGAGAAATTTCGTATGAAAAAATTACGAGTATCTGCAGAAAAACCAGACTTCACCGACACTTTCTAAAAAAAAAAAACTGTTCGACATCGATACTTTTTCTATATACACAATTCTTCTCTGTGTCGACGTTTTTCCCCCAAACCTCCTTCTGTGTAGATATTTTTCGTATATGAAACTGAACCTATAGAAAACCATTTGCATCAACATCTTTCTTATAGAAAATTGTCTTCATCGACATTTTTCTTATAGAGAACTGTCTGCACTGACATTTTTCCTACAGAAAACTGTCTGCACTGACATTTTTTTCTACAGCAAACTGTCTGCACTGACATTTTTTCTATAGAGAACTTTCTGCGCTGTCATTTTTCCTATAGAAAACTGACTGCACTGACGTTTTTCTTATAGAAAAGTGTCTGCACCGACAGTTTACGTATAGAAAACTGTTTGCACCGACAGTTTACCTATAAGAAACTGTCTGCATCGACAGTTTACCTATAAAAAACTGTCTGCAGCGACAGTTTACCTATAAAAAACTGTCTGCAGCGACAGTTTACCTATAGAAAACTGTCTGCAGCGACAGTTTACCTATAGAAAATTGTTTGCAGCAACAGTTTACCTATAGAAAACTGTCTGCAGCGACATTTTCCCTTTAGAAAACTGTCTGCACTAACATTTTTCCTTTAGAAAACTGTCTGCACTGACATTTATCCCATAGAAAACTTTCTACACAGACATTTTTCCTATAGAAAATTGTCTACCCTAACCTTTTTCCCTATAAAAAACTGTCGACACTGATTTTTTTTCTATAGAAAACTGTCTACACTGACATATTCCTATTGAAAACTGTCTACACTGGCATTATACTATAGAAAACTGTCTGCACTGACATTTTCCTGTAGAAAACTGTCTGCAGCGACAGTTTACCTATAGAAAACTGTCTGCAGTGAAATTTTTCCTTTAGAAAACTGTCTACACTGACAATTTTCCTTTAGAAAACTGCCTGCACTGATGTTTTCCTATAGAAATGTGTCTGCCTCCTGCAGAAACTTGTGTTCAACGACCCCTTTTAGCACAGAAGAATGTCTTCGCAGATTGTTTTGGTATAGGAAAATGTGTTCACCAAATGTTTCTCGCCAACAATTTTCGTTTAAGTGTGCACTCTTCCTATTAGAAGGTGTTTTCTTTATACATTTTTTTCGGAAAGTTTACTTTACCATAATTTTTTTACAGAACTAAGTTTTTAGCCTCACTGTTTTTTAGAAAAGTATATTCTCCATTACTAGTTTATAAAGGAGTTTCTTTGCCAACAAATATCCCACACAAAAATGTCTGCACTGAAATCTCCTCATACAAAAGTGAATACAACGTCATTAATTGCATTTTTTCGGAAGAAAAGAAGTTTCAGCGAAGCTTTTCCTGCAGCGAAGCTTTTCCTGATCACTGAGATTATTCGTATGCAAACTTGTGGCTTACGTTGTTCTGTTAAACTATATTATGAATATTGTCATTACCATTCCGCCCCCATTTTCCATTTCATCAGCTCCAAAAGCATCATCCTCGTCATCGCCATCCTCATTGAATGAATGACCAGCAGGCAAACAGTATTAATTATGCTGCTTTATGTTGTTGCTGGCATTGTTGGTGCTTTTGTTGATGTTACTTGTTTGCTGGTTGTTGGTTGCTGGTTGCATACACGGTTGTTTTTGTTGGTACAGAGCTGGTTTGCCGAGTAATGTTGCCGTGTTCTGTTGTTGCACATTAATATATGCACACATACACGTGCTTGCGTCCGTGTGTGTGCGTTTTCGATGGCTGATGATGTTGCTACGAATGATGGCATGAGACTAAGTAAACGAGTGCGCAATTTTAATTATATTCCTCTTTATGTTTATTTATGCATTCGTATCATCATTTTTTCCCACACATGCATACACAGGGATAGAAGAGCATACACCATACATACATGTTATCCTGCCACGTCTTTACTCCTTGCTGACATATGTAAATGTGTAATTGTGGTTACGATGTTCCGCCCATTCGTTTTATGCTTTTCCGCATGTGTTTTATTATTTATCTTATGGTTGTAACTGGCACCCTCTGCCTCCTCCGCCGCCTCTTTGTCTGCTCACCACATTCGTAATTGTTCTATTGTATGTAACCACTCACTTGCATTATCCTGCCCTCCTTTGGACCAGCTTTCTATTCAACATTGCGTGCCATTATCTATGTCCGTTCATTGGGTTTGGATAAATTAACAAATGCCTTTGGTTTGACGGCTTTGGCCATGGGTATGGGCGTTTTTATTGGCACCACAACCGGTGGTATCTTGAACGATCTGACCGGTGATTATAGGGCTTCATTTGCATTTGCGGGTATCTGCATTATGGTCGCGGGTACTTTGAAACTGGTGTTGCCCTGCCTGACAACGCAGGCGGTAAAAAAGTGAAAGGCGTGTGTCAAAGGATTGCAAAGATAACACGGTGAAGGCACGCAATCCCATTGGACAAAGAGTGGACGAAGATTATAAAGGAAAGAAAGAAAATGTGTGCAAATGTCCTTAAGGATTGTATCAACAATCAAGATTATCTGTATGTGTATATTAAGTTGTAACTGGAGAATAAAGAAAACATTTAATGCATTTAATTTAAAATTATAACATGCTAGTGTTTATGTATATTACAATTCTTGGGCTAATTAGGCAAAGGGAGTGCATTATTTTAGATAAATTAAAAGATTTGATAATCTGGATAATCTTGTTTGAAAATTATCGGTGAGTATAGATTTCCATAGCACTAGTTTAAGATATTAAGACAGAAATAAAATACGCCTATATATGGCCAAACTGATATATTGATGGCTTTCACAATTTCACAAAGTGAGTAAAAAAGGAACTCATGTAAAGGACACTTATAAATCAATGGAAAGACACCTGAGCTCAATGGTAATTTACTTTTTTTTTATTATTCAACAATCTTGTAATTTGAAGCCTCTTGGCCAATATAAAATAAATTACAAAATATATAAAAAAAATTCTACTTCAGTATGATAAATTGGAAAAAAGAACATAGTAAGATGACAGGGAGAGCACATTTCTGCTCCCGAACAATATCTATAATATATTTATGCTGCGCTTTCTTTTGATTATAGCCCAAATTACAAGAGCGGTATTCGTATCAAGAAAAAAACGTTCAAGTAATTGTTCAAATAAGAAAATAAGAGATCTGGCTCTCAATTCCAAAAATTTCAAAAGAAAATTTCATTATTATGATTTTGTCAATTTCTTTAATCGACACGGCCTCTTGAAGATATTAAACCAATTTGGTTAGATTTTTTAGAGGCTGTTACCATCGAGAAAAGTACGATTTTAGAATAACCGTTTTTACAATTTTTCGGATTTAGCCTGATTCGAAATTCGAGATACTTTTGTTAAGGATTCATTAATTGGTTTCTAAGTTTGACTGATCCGTTTTCGCTAAATATGCATGGAATACTAGGATAATTAACTCATTTAAAGATTTCGTTAGGGGCGACAAATATACGAGTATGTGAGAAGGAGGAAAAAAGCAAACTGTTTCAAGTTGTGACCAAATTTTTTCATTAATATTCTTATTGATCTTGTTTAAATTGATTTTAAATATCATTTTACCTGAAGAGCGCTTTTTTCGGAACAAAACATATTCCCGTGGACGTTTTATTTTCATTTAGAAGTTGAAATCATCCTACATCCTGTGATATCCGCAATTGAAATAAAAACAGTGGAGAACACCAACATAGAACAACATCTACCAAGAGTCCTCAGCTAATAAAAGACTTTGAGTCCCAGCCTCTAGATATAACTCGAAGTACCATCGTGGCCTACGTATTGGCTATCTTAAGAATATTGCTGTTTATTAGAAAACTCAAGCAACGAATTTTTAATTACAATTTTTAATTGATAATTCGAATTTTGAATTCTCACTTTTATTAAGGTGTTTACAAGGCTTTTACAAAATATTGAATTGATGACGCTCGACGGCACATATGCGACATCGTTTTTCATTACTGCCTAAAAAAAAATTGTGCAAAAATCGCCTCAATTTTTGTTCAAATGCCTTATTTTGAATCATTAAAATTTTTTGTATTTGTTTTTAAATTTTTTTTTTGCAATAACCGTGCAAGAAAGAATCAGGTGCAATAAATTCATATATGTGGTTGGAGCCAAAGGACCATAGTGTTTTTTGAATTCTGTTCATTGAGGAATTTTCCAATCCTACCATAATAGGACTAGTACAGATGAAACCATACTGACCTGTCGAGAGTGAAGTTCCGACCAAGTACTATAAACGACTGAGCAGTACGTAATATAAGTAAGCAATATAAATAATACCTTGGTAGCGACAATCAATTGGACCTTTTTTCTAGCAATGATTTTATGGCATGTTAAACCCTCAAGCCATAGTGGCATTTTTTGAAGGAAAATATTATTAATGTTGATTTTCAGTGCACTTTGAATGCGGAAAATCAAATATTCACGGAAATAAATTCCAACAAAAGATTTAAAATACTCAACTGTGCCCAAAAAGTAACATCAAATGTTATTTATTTTTCAAATAATTTTTATTTCATTGAGTTTAGAAAACGATCAGAAATCACATTGTGCTTACTCAAGATATCCTGATGTCAATACCATGGATTATCTGCCCACAAATCTGGTTTTCTCACACAGAAGGTGTAACAGCATCCAAATAATGTTTTTTGTTGACAGTTTGAACCAGTGGAAGAGTCGAAAAAAAAACTGCAGATAAGCGAGGGAAATTGTCTTCATGATCTTGATCTTTGAGTGTTTTTTTGTGAAATCTTGTAAGCCTTTTATTTGGCACAACATTCACTCCACTGCTGCTTCCGGACTGCAACGGCAGGTCCAACTCTGATTTTAAAACGTGCTGGCAGGCAGAAGTCATCGTTTGACAGATTTCAAAGTGGAGATTCCTTTTCGACATTTAAAAATTAAGAAGTCTGTCACAGTGCTACCGACATAGAATATATACAGTGTGGGCCATAAGGGTGTTGGCGGTTTAAATATTCAATTAAAAAAAACTACAAAACATAAAGAAATATATTTATATTTTTAAAAAGTAGAAGCATGGGAATTTTGAAGACTTAAAAATAATGTTGTCCAAATGGCTTCCCTCGACTGCTTGACACTCTTGGAACCGAAGTCGCAAATTTTGCAAAACTCGTTGAAAAGTTGTTCTCAGTATTTTGTTACTTTCCTGAATAATGTTCCTCTTCAACTGCTCTAAATTGGTCGGATTATTCTCGTAGACTACCGATTTGAGGTAGCCCCATAGAAAATAATCACATGGAGAGAGATCGGGGCTACGTGGGGGCCATTCAATATACCCCCTTTTCGAAATGAGTTTTCCAGGAAAAACATTTTTCAGCAGTTCTATGGATACCCTAGCCGTATGACATGTGGCCCCATCCTGTTGAAACCACGTCCTCGAGGTATTGCCTTGAAGTTCTTGCAAAGCTGGCACCAAAAAGTCTGCTAGCATGTTGCAATAATTGTTCGCTCTAACCGCCGTGAACTGAAACACGAGCACGCTCCACAATGTCGGCTGATCTTGCAGAAACTGGGCGACCACGAACCGTAATTAGTACTGTTGAGCCGGTTGTTTCGAACATTCTGATCCATTTTCGTATCACATTGGCGCTTAGAACTTCACTTAAATCGTGTAAACCGTGTTCATGCCGATACAAACGTCGTGCAGTAATCACTGATTTATTGTTTTCGTAATACGCTCGGACACAAAATGCACGCTGTACTCCCGTGTACGGCTCCATCGCGACTAAATTTCCAGGAAGCGGCGCAGCGAACAAGAAGAAATTTAATATTTAAACCGCCAACACCCTTATGGCCCACCCTATATATTTTTGAGATTCAATTGCTCCCGTAGCCTAAATTGGAAATATAGGTATATTTTATTTAATTTATTTTTTTGTGCAAGTTTTGTTGGAAATTAAAATTATTGATTTAAAAAAAGTCGTTATTGTAATTTGACGGGCATGCTCATATGTGGTTGCGAACCATACTGGTGACACCCGGGATAAAAACCAATTCGTGTGAGAAAAATGTTATGGACAATTCACAATAGTTATCGATATCTTAAAATGAACGCTCTATGATGAACGACATTAAAAAAAAAATTCAAACGTTGGTTTTTATCCGCGATGGAAAATGTGAATACGGCAATCTTTGTATTTACAATCAATTACGGGAGGATGAGGACAAAAAAGTGCTTTTTTATATAAGGCGCGCTACTAAGTTCTCGTTTTTTTTATAAGAGTGCAACTTTATTATGAAAACATGTTTACAAATGATTCATTAGAAGCTCGAATATCGTCACGGTATCATATCTCTGTTCATCTTTTGAGGCTATCCACGAATCTAGCCATTCCTTAATGTCGTCATATGAGTGGAACTGCTGGGCAAACCGACCGTATGCCATCGAATGGAACAAGTGGTAATCGGACTGCGCAATATCTGGAGAATATGGCGGATTGGGTAAGACATTTCATTTTAACGTTTCCAGGTAGGTTATCATGGACGTGGCCACGTAAGGCCTAGATTTGTCATGCCGAAGAATCACTTTTTCGTGCCTCTCCGCATATTGTGGGCATTTCTGGCGCAGAGCTCGGCCAAATCGAATTAATTACAGTCAATACCGATCACCAGTGATGGTTTTACTTGGTTTCAATGGCTCGTAACAAATAAAACCGATCTGGTCCCACCACATACAGAGCATAACCTTCTTAGAGTGAATATTCGGACGAGGCGACGACGTACTCCCATGACTTTCTTTCCTTTGGACTGCTGTAATGAATCCATTTTTTTATCACCCGTTGCAATACGATGAAGAAAACCCTTCCATTTTTTGTCGCTTAAGCAGTTCTTCACAGGCGTTGTTCACTTGACTTCAACTCATAAATAAGCCAAGTTCCTTGCTTTTGAATCATTCCCAATGCATGCAATCGCTTGGATATGGCTTGGCACGTAACTTGTAATACTGAAGCAAGTTCCACCTGCGTTTGACACGGATCCCCATCAGCAATGCAGTCAATTCAGTGTCTTCGAAGGTTTTTCACCTTCCTTCACGCGAACGGTCGTCAACATCAAAATCGCCGTCTTTAAAGCGACGGAACCAATCTCGACGCGTTATTTCATTTAAGGCAGCATCATTTGAAGCTCTCGATGAGTTTCAGCCGCCGTTTTCTTCGATTGAAAGAAGGAAATCAATACTTTCCGCATATGACGATTATTTGACACAGAATCATACAGATTTACACAACCAAAAGAATATAAAGTCAAAAGAAATTCACTATTACGTCGAGGCGGTATGTTTACCATATGCTTAACCTTTGCTCATAACGTTTAGGTTATGGCAAAGTCGACTAGCACTTACAGCTGGCGCCATTTGTTGGCAAACAGCGAGAATTTAGTTGCAAAGAAAATTTTGTTCGAAAAATCAGCATTGAAAGGCTGTTGCTTTTGCCTGGTGTTGTGAGTGGGCAGCCGGTTTTAATTGTCGTCTGAGTTGGGCTCTCATAATGAGCAGCGAGATAAGTCTAATTGGTGAAAACGCCGTGGAATCGACAAATTCGAGTTATCCCCCTTTTGAATCACTACTTTATTTTTTAGTAAGTTTTGAATGTTTTTGAGTGTTCTTCGGTTGTTAAACAATCCATATTCGTAAATGACAAACCTTACACTAAATAAATTACACTTCGAATTAGACGTATTTAACAGCTGATAGCCTTGCCGGACTGGTAGTTTTGAAACCACTAAATGGATAACGTTTTATGAACAATCCAAAATCGAAAGGTAAGCTTGGCTGTTACACCAATTTTACCACCTTGCCGGCCGCCTATAATTCCAAGTTCCCACTAATTGGCAGATAAGTAGGCATGAAAAGGTTAGAGTTTTTGCTTCCCGTATCTATTCACAAAGTGGATCTATAAAGTCCTAGATAATTCACCGACTCTTGTCAGATAAGTGTGCTATCAGAAATGCTCTTTTCTCATTCACAACATAACGAATGTTATTATTCTCATGAAGATACTTAATTTTTATTACTTTTTAATAACATAACTCAGACTTAAGGCAGTCCCGCAAAGAATTATGTGAATTGAGATGGTTCTCTTCGTATCTGCTAACTGGCATCGTAAGTTGCCTCTCTATATTAATGGCGTGGATTAAGTCCTTGTTTTGCCAGTGTAATAATTTTTCCTTAAGCCGTTCATCTCCTTCTGTGATTTCAAGAAACAAGCAGAAAGAGAGAAAAACTGTCCATATTTGTAAATGGTTAATCTTTCACTAAATAAACAACACTTCAGATGATAGGTATTTAACATCTGACAGCCTTGCCAGACCGGCGGTTTGGAAACCGCTAAATGGGTAACTCGTTACAATGCTAAATTTTGAAAGAAAAAAAATTACACAGATGCCTAATTTCACCTACATATTTTCTTTCAATTGACAGCACTAAATTCAATCATCAGGTATTTAATAAAAATAATTGTGCGAATGAAAATTGACTGCTTTGAATCTCTTAAGACCATATATTCAAACCAGCCAATCTAGCAAAATGAACGGTCTCTCTAAATTTCTAAGCGAAATCAGTGGTATGTCTAAATTATTAAGAGGGGCTCTTCAGAAAGCTCTAATTTTGCGATTTTTTGGTACTGGTCAGTGCTCTGTCTAAATTTTTAAGAGGGTCTCTTCAGAAAGCTCTAATTTTGCGATTTTATGGTACTTTTAATACCTTTAAATGTAACCCAGCTATATCTATAACTCGTACCTCTGGCACCTCTCACAACACCCCATAGCTCGCCTAATTAAACTATCTGTATTGCTTAGAATATTCTTCGGTGTTTATCGAAGTAGTTTTATACATATTTCAAACAATTCGAAAATGATTTTTGTCAAAACTTGTTGTGGAAAATATCAACAACCTCTTTTGGCGAATAAATCTAAAAAAAAAATAGCAATTGAATATTCAAATAAGGCGATAGTAGAAGATCATCAGGCATAAATAAAAAACTATTAAAATTGCCATTTGTGAATTGAAATTTATATTTAGATATTGTTAACAGTTTACCTTTCCATCGAGCAATTAAAACATTTATATTTTGGATTTTTATGCTAAGTTTTATTTGGTTTTTTTATTTCCACTTTCTTTATGTTATTATACAAAAAATGTTCCGTTTATATCATTTATTACATAAATTATAAGTTTTCAATCTTTTATACTTAAATTTAAATAATGTATACGGCCAATTTGGATGTATATATTCGCATATATTTATAGTAATATATAAGAGTGTTTTTGTTTTCGTGAGAAGGACATTATCCTGTTCTGTTTCCGTCTATGGTGTCTGCTGCTGCCGCTGCACTGTTTTCTGCTGTTGAAAAGAGTTTCACTTTTAAAGAATTATGGATTTTTTTTTAGTTAGATACGCAATTTAAAGATTTAAATGTTGTTGACTGATTGTTATTTTGGTTTTTGTCGATTCGCTTGTTGTCTGCATGGTCGCAGATGTTAAGTATTTTTATTTTATCTATTAATGTTTTTCAGTTTTGTTTTTCTTTCATTCTTTGTTTATGTTCATAAGGTACAATATCTACAAGTTTGTTATCGGTTTTGTTTGTTATAGAGAACTATTTCGGATTTTGGTTTTGCATATTTTTGCTTTGTTTTTGTTTTCCTTTGGGTTTGTCATATTTTTTTTTACTATTTTAGCTTAAAGTGCTTTCAATTCTTGGCTTAATAGCTAGTTATATTTAAACTTAAGGAAAGTTACTATTTATATAATTCAGTTTTTGTGTTTTTTGTTGTTGTAGTTTAATCTCTTTTGTGTTTTTATGTATTTCTAGATTACGTTCTTAAAATTACGTTTTTACCTTGTTTGATTTCAAAGAAAGAGAGTGGGAAAAGGAAAAAGAGAAGGTCGTATTAGATCCGTTTCCTTTGGAATCAATTTTATTAGCAATACCTTGCTAAACATTGTGGTTTCAATCTGCACAACTTTTGTATAACCGAAAAACGACTGTCCACATATTAGAGTCTAATGACGTTCAGAGTTGAATCCTTGAGTTAGTTGAAGTAGTATTTGTAGTCTTCAGCAGAATTTATGCCCTTAGACATCTTAAAGGCTGTTGAAACACTAACCTGTTTTATAATTTCCAGTTCGAAACAAGTTTAAAACGATTTATGACTGGCCTATAAGTGCGTTGGGTTTGTAGCTAAACTATTTAAAATATTTTCTTTATATTCGTCAACAAATATCGAACTTATAATGGTGTCGACTATAAAATATGTCTATCAAATTACTAGGAATATCCTATGCCCTTTCTAGAAGTTCCAAATCTGAAATTTTAATTGGCCTACAAAAGTTTTTGACGTAGTTTCCACGTCTTCACAGCTCTCACATTTAGTGAGTTTATATGCATTTCGTTCTAAGACTCATTAAATAGGACCTAAAACTTAATGACAATTTCGACCTTCAATTATGCGAAGACGATAGGACGTCAATTTATAGACGGTGTGGGATTATTTGTATAACAAAATAGTTTCAAATAACAACTGGTAGAGGACCTTTTTTTCATTAACCGCTAGATGTCGCCACTAACACACAAATGTTGCTTTTAATAAAACATAGATATTCACCGTGGCTAATGACGCCTGTGAAAATTGCATGCCATTTCCGTTATTTGACTTGAGTTACAGTACTTTAAGTGATGCTATTTTTGCATTTTTCTGGTCAATGAGAAACAAATGAATTTCGTGGATTGACTAAACTTTTGTTTTGTATGGGAAACTAGCCGACCCGGCAAACGTTGCTCTGCCTTCAAATTTTATTTTTATTGGAAATATTTCATCAATCGGTCTATTATAATAAGAAAGGCCATGGATATTTAATTCATGGTTTGTATGGGAGGTACCACGCCCCATTGTCCAATTGGACCGAATTGTAAATCTAAACCATCCCGGGCACCACCCAGACGCATATACAAAAATTTATGCAAAGCGGTCCAGCCGTTTAGGAGGAGTTCAATGACAACGCTCGTACAGTAGAATTATATATATAATGAAAAATGTCCAGTTTTCCACTTTTCCGACGATTTCGACCTTCGGACATAGTTAAAAACCTTCTCCTGGCCGACACGAATAAGCCCTGAAAGTTTCATGAAGATCGGGTACGCCGTGTGAGAGGAGTTCTCTTACAAACTATTTTTGTAAACAGACAGACAGATATTCATTTTTATATATATAGATAGTAGCGCTCAAGCTCAACAATGATTTGAAAAGTATGATGGGAACTTTTTGGGTCGAAAAGAGCCATATGTCGATGGTTCGCAGATTTTAAACGAGTTCGTACAACCACTAATGACCTGAAACGTAGTGGACTTTAATCAAAAGACAAAAAATCCTGGAAATCACTCTCTGTAATTCACAAATACTGTTGCAGGATGTGCCAAACTTCTAAATGTTTCTAAAAATTAGTGCATTTACTATTTTCTATGAAAATTGGTGGTAAGAAAAATGTTTTGCATACGCGCATCGCTTTTATGAACTGTAAAAATTGAATTAGCAGTCCATTAAGTAAGAAGAATGCGGTGAAAGCCGTGTAAACTGACCGAAAGTTAAAACAGCAGTTGACCAGTAAGTTTATGGCCACCATATTTTTTCGACTGAACCAATTTGTGCTGCTCATGGCAATTGCGAACCGTAAGGCTTTATGCGACGTAACGATTTTTTGTCATGTAAGTAATAAAAACGGCATATTTTCATACATAGTGTGTTAATTTTTAGAATTTTTTTTAAATAAATTTTTATTAAGGATTTGAGTTGCGATGTGATACCTTCTTTTCATATCTTTTAAGTACCAATAATATGTAGTTTTAATATTTGAACAATTTGAACAATTATCGAGAAAATATTGAAAATGCTCGCTTTTCCCGAACTGGATTCGGTCCTCATGTAGGTTAATTTTTTAACTGGGTAGTTAAAAATTGGGTAGGCGGGCTCATGGAGTTTTAGTCGCTATGAATCACTTCGACGGGAAGCGTCGCGCATTTTGCGTGCGCGTATTTTACGAGAACTCTCGTTCATATATTGCTACTAGGCGACTATATTGTGTTGAATATGGACTACGGCGAATTAGTGAAGCTCCGAGTGCTAATTTAATTAAAATATGGGTAAAGCGTTTTGAAGAGACCGGTTCAAAATTTAAACCACAAGCAAACGGTCACCCAAGAACATCTAGAACCGAAGAAAATGTTGAGAGAGTTATGGAGTCAGTACGAGGAAATCCACAAATGTCGGCTCGCAAGAGATCATCTGTCTTACAATTATCGCTACGAAGTTTGCAACGAATTTTAACATTGGATCTTAAACTGCATCCTAAAACGCAGCAATTAACATAAGAATTGAAAGAGTCTGACTTCATAGCAAGGCTCGCATTTGCTAATGAAATGCTTAATCCTTTTCTCTGACGAGGCTCATTTGCTTATGAATGGGTTCGTAAACCGTCAAAATTGTCATTACTGGAAGAGTGAAAATCCCAAAATCAAACACCAGAAACCATTGCATAGTCCAGTATGGGCAGCAATCTCTGGCAGAGGAATAATTGGTTCTTTTTTCATCGAAAATGCGCGGGGCCAAAACGTCACGGTTAATACGGAACGCTCTGTTGAGATGTTGGACGGATTTTTGGCTCCAGAAAGTGAAAGTTCAAGAATAGTGAATTCCAGAACTTGGTTCCAACAAGATGGAGCCACATGTCACACATCAAATGACTCCATGGCGGTGGTGAAGCAGATGTTCCCTGGCAGACTGATTTCGAAAAGAGGTGATATCCCATGGCCCCCACGTAGTCCAGACTTGACGCTTTTTGACTTTTTTTTGTGGGGATACCTCAAACACAAAGTCTACAGTAATAATCCAAGAAACATCGTTCAGCTCAAAGAGAATATCCGTGGTGAAATGGCAGCCATTACACCAGTATTACTGAAGAAAGTTTTCAATAATTTTCGTTTGCGGTTAGAGGAGTGCCGTCATAGAGAGGGTCATCACTTAGATGATGTTATTTTTAAAAAATAAACTCCATTCATTGCTCTACAATGCCTTAGATTTATTTTAACCATACCTTTTGTATTTATTTTTTAATCTATTATTTTAAATATGCACGTTCTATTGCGCCACCTTGTATATATATATATATAATTTATATCAAAATTTATATAAATAGTTCTTTTTTGGGATAGTTCCTTACTAAATTATATGAATTCTGATGGTTCTATTTAACATCTATGCAATAGTATTACACTCACAGAAAAGTATAGCTGAGGCAACAGAATTGGTCTAACCGTATTCGGAAGTTGTCGTATTCAAATAATTTATTTAAGACAATCGTAAATTCGATGAAGGCAATAGAACTCCAAATAAAGTAATTACAATTTTCAAACAAAAATTTGAACAAATGAATTCGAATTTAATTGAGACAACAATATTTAAAATGATTTTGGTTGCTGCAATAAAATTACGGTTGCGGCAACTAAATTAATATAAAATTCCTCTGCGATAACCGAAATTTTGAAAGATTTGGTTGCGTTTACCGTATTAATATCAAATACGGCTGGAGAAACTTTTCTATAAGAAAGGTATTTGTCGGAAATGGAATAATGTTGATGCAACCGGAATGCAGGGTTTCGCAACAATTCCAATACAATAAGATGTTCGAATCATTTTTCAATGTATTTTATTTATTTATTTTCTTTCATTATATAGAAAATTCGATTTCATTTTTATAACTAATTGGCTTTGGAGCTAACAAACTGTAAATGATCTCCATGCCCATTAACGCATATGCGGCATCTGATCAGAAAACTATTTATTAGAGATCGCCTCAATTATTGTTTTACTGGACTGCTTCAATTCAGTCATATTGCTTGGTTTCAATTTATACACCTCTTACTTGACATAACCCCATAAAAAATGGCTGGTGCAGTCATATCAGGTGACCTTGGGAGCCAGCGGAATGTGAAGTTTTTGGATATTAATTTGTTTGGGTATTTTCGATACTTCATTTTGCTGGAACCAAATGATGTTGAAACGGATACGTCTTCAACGCAGTTTTGGGTAAAAAAAAACTCCTTCAACGTTTTTAAATAATGGCCCCCATTGACATTGCCACTGTGTTTGAAGCACGATTCGTGTGCCACCCTGTATTGGAAAATTCGTTTATAGCAAAAAAAAAAAAAAACATTTTGTTAGACGTTATTGTCCTTATTGGCATTCCCTTGTAACAAGCAAGGTAGATTACAGCAATAGTAGTATCCGCAGTTCAGGTGGCGGCAAATTCGTTTTGAGTGAATTTTTCTGTAAGTGTATTCGAGTATGTAGCTCAAAATGGTATTATTCAAAAAAAATGCCAATTTTATCAAGAAATGGGTTCAGTCCATACAGGGCAACTTATTAATAAACTTTTTTTGCTTATTTTCGCTTCATGCAACGTTCAACTATAGATATGAAATGTTTGTAACCAAATTAGAGCTTCCCAGTTAAACAATGCAAACGTTGTTGTCAACAGACACACGGGCAGGATGTTCGATCGCCATAGATCATTGCAATGATCACACGAAACGTATATTTTATGAAGTGTCGATTTCATTTCGAGTTGTTACAAAATAAATTGAAATTGGTTGATGGCACGAAAAATAATCGAAATAATAGAGAAGTTTTGTTCTGGTTGTATTATCACGTTGATATATCGACTAAAGACGAATTTTCGAGCATTGACAAAATATGTGCAACCCTACTCTATGGTGTCTGGTGTAAAAAAGCATAGAAATGTTAGAAAAGCTTGTTGTTCTGGTTGCATCTTTACGTTGATGTATTAACTAAACCCGAATTTTGGAAAAAATAAAATTCGCAATTCGTTGTGTTAGAAGGATAATCACAGAGGTTAGATCACTTGAAGAGAATGCATAAGTTTCAGAGCGATTTCAGACCAGAAGCATTAATCAAATTTTGCATTTCACAAGGAAAACTATTAAAACTATCAAATTCCCTGGCATCCCAAGATTCACAAGTGGAAGATGTTCTCAAGTTCATTGAGCTACATTTTATTTTTAAATTCAGTGAATGGAATTTACAAAATTTTAGATGATTCTGAACATCAGTTCGATAAACTTTTACTAGACTTATAGATTATTCAACAACTTGCAGCGTTCGTTAAACACATGGGGGTGAACGGTATTCAAAGAAAGATTTAATTTATTTGTATCGAGAATTGAACCCACAAAATAACAACTAGCGTGCCATGGCTGAACACTGTTATGTCTTAGGATATCTGATAAATTTCCTATCAAATCTCTACACTTTCTGGCATATGATTTTGTTATAGAATATGGATATAAGATTGGTAACGACATAACATTATGAGAGGTTATGGCCAGCAGACAAACCTATTTTTAGACAGACTTTTGATAACTTTTCGTTGCCTCTACTCGCCATACAACCATTTAGGTTCATAAACCTTTTTTTGTAATGCGCGGGACTTCCTGTTCTGTATCGGTTTTCCAGTTATTCATTCATTCCGGTATATTTGGACAGAATAAAAACTTTATGCCCATCTCCTTCCTTCTCCCTCTCTTTATTCCTTTCTTATTATTACTTATATGGGGGGCTTGAAGTTGAAACTTTACTAAAAATTACTTACTCGCATATAAGTTGTTTGTACCTCTACTAAATTTACACATAATTTTTTTGTATTATTAACTCTGCTGTAAAATATTTTCAGGCTTAACATCAATTTTCGGGATTTTTATTTTTCTTTTTTTTTGCAAAATTAAATAATGTCCATTATTAAGTAATAATCTTTGTTTATCAAACGAAACTGCTGTTTGCCAAATAATGCTATTTTATAATCAACTTAATTAAATGTACAGTTTTTTTTTTTTTGTTTTGGTTTGGTTTATACTCAATTGGATTTTATTTTTGTTGAATTCTATGAAAATATTTGATTTATTTCTGAGTATTTCAATGTTTTTCTTTTTTATTTTGTTTTACGAATCTCTTTCTCTTTATAATAGTTAAACTTTTTATACATTTAATTGTGAGTTTAATCAATCGTTTAATTAAGTAATTTAATCCGATAACGTTACTAATTTCTTTAACATAAATTTTTGTGTGAAAAGAAAAAAGGGATTTACAACTAAATTCATGGGAGAATTTTCGTTCGTTCTTTTTTTTTTCTGTGCTACCAATTGAAGAGGATAATTCTGAACGATTTAGATTTTGTTTTTTTGGAGATTCAAATATTGTCCATAATGTCGAGGGTGTTTTTGGAGGTTATTTTGATCGTCAAATGAAATTAATTTAAGTTTATTTAATTTTCTCGTTTCGAAATGTTTGGAATCACCCTTAGATACATCAATTTCCATGATTTTTTTTCTGTCAGTTTTATTTAGCATTTTTAAATGATTTAAAACGCGTTTTTTTTTTTTTGCTCCTCTATGACCGACTAAAAACTAAGTTATTTGCTGATTTTTTTCCAAGTGTGTTTGTTGTGGAGGACTGGGGTTTTTATGTAAATTTTAAGTTAAATTTAATACATTATATATATATATTTATATATGCTGTATTGTTTATCTTTTTTTGTGGGAGGGAAAGGGGTTGTATTTTATTGGTTTTTTCTTTTATATTTTGATCTCTTCTGTTTTATTTTATTTATACTTAGTTTGTGTTAAAAAATAATACGCCTTTTTGAAAGAGGTTTTATTTGGTTCGAGCTTGGGGATTTAAATTCATGTATCAGACCTGGAATGAAACAACAAGACAAATGACATATTCGATTATTCGTTTTGAGCCGAATACTACCAATAAATACGTAAATAAAATAAATAAATAAAATAAATACGAATAAAAGAAATACTATTTATGTAATTTTGAAATGAAAATATCATAATACAATAAGGCTTTAATATGCTTTCGTGCCATTTAGGCCAATATAATACTATAATTCAGTAAAAACTGTTTATTACATAACTTGTAGAATTACACAAACTTAATACGATTTAATTGCTGTTTATCTTATCAACTTATCCTGATAACCTAAGGAACTGGATACAGGAGCCTTGGTATTTAATTTCAATATCTTTGCTATGTGTATTCCATAAATTGACTGCTCACAACTGAGCGCTTATTCAAAATTTTATTTTGAAAAAAATTTCCTACTTACCAATTAAAATAAGACTCGGGCGAATGACAACCCTTCTCCGAACCACACCACTTTGATTCCTTCAACGGCGGACACGGGCGTCCACCTCTCTTTCCATGTTTGATTACTTTCCGGTATCGATGCATCTCACCAATACCGCAGGTTTTACTGCAGGCCGACCACTCCGACCAGTGGCTGACGCGACAATCACGTGGACGTTTCGTGCGACGTCTGCGATTTGTGTTGGTGTATGTGGAAGATGAGGCCGATGAGGCGGATGACGATGATGCAGATGCCGACAATGACGATGTTGGTGATGATGAGGATGCAGCTGATAAATCGGAACGTCTGTAGCTGTTGGCAATATTTTGCATGATAGCATTTTTATCGTTTTTCGGTACCACATTGGATAAAGTGGCATTATTCCTATACCACAAAAAAGAAAAAAAAAACGAAATTTAAATTCAAGCAATTATTAATACAGAAGAATTATGGAAATTTGTGTCGTTGCATATTTAAAACCAAAAATGGAAATGCTGCTAATTCATGTGTTTTTTCTTTTATTCTTTCTCGCATTGTCCTTGTCCTCTTTAGCTGTGTTTTTTTTTTCTTGTTCAGAAAATTTGAATTAAGTTCGTGTACTCATGTGAGTGCTCAATTTCTTTTTTCTACTATTTCACTGAACATCAAAAATAATTTCCAATTTTTCAATTTACATTTTCAATGTTGTGTGCGCACGCTACAATTGGAAGGGAAGTAAAATTGGTATTTGATATAGGAAGATACTACTTTTACCAACTCAAAGCGTCGGCATAGAGAGAAATCTTTGCTTGGATGATTTTCCTATAGAAAAATAGCCATCCAAAGTAGAAATATTTCAACAGATAACTTTTGTACGGTAAATTGTCTCCATGGAGACTTTTCATATTGAAAATGATTTCATATGCAAAAGATTCTCCGCGGTTAACTTTGAAACAGGAAAGGACAACTACACGTATAGACTGTTAAAGAAAACAGAACATAAAAGTGTCCTCATACATGGAAATGGGCCCACTTTTCATGGGAAAAGGGTTTATGGAGACACTTTTGTGTGTTCGGAGACTCATTTCCGAAAGTGTCTGTGGGAACGATTTTTTATAAAAAAGAGTCTACGAAAATGCTTTTCCATAGAAGAAGAGCGTATGAAGATACTTTTCTGTAGAAAAAGTATATAAGAGGGTACTTTTCTATGGGAAAAGGAACAATGGAGACACTTTGTTATAAGAAAAGTAACTATGGAAATAAATTTCTCTAAAAAAATACCAATGCTGCAAAAGTTTCTCTAGTAAAGTTTCTACGGGCATGCTATATAGGATGAGTTTATATGGAGCTACATTTCTATAGCAGAAATTTCACGGTATCATTTTTCTATAGCTATAATACCACCTTCGTTTAGGAAAAGTTTCAGTGGACAACGACTTTACAAAGACTTTTTAAACGGAAAAATACCCACAAAACTTTTTCTTAAAGACACGTTTCTCTATACATAAATTAAATATGGGAATTAAATATAGCAGAAGCTTCTATTTAAAAAAAAAGGGAAAACAAAAAAGGATGCATATGGTATAGCCAGAAAATTCTTTCTCCTTTGAAATATTTCATCAAATATTTCTCTCTCATCAAATGTTTATAAAGATTACTTTTCACAAGAGTAGAGACCAAAGTGATTCACTTTTGCTGACTCCTACCACCAATTTGTGTATTTTTCTTGTTCCTGCTTATGTGCATTGCGCTGCATATGAGAATTCAACACTTCTCTGTACGAGTAAAATACTCGTTGTGGCTGCTTCGGTTGTTTTACACATTCACATGCATATTCATGTTAATTTTCTTTTGACATGTAGGTATGTTGTAAACACACATACATGCATGCTTATTTCTACGGTACATGGGAATGTATTATATGTATGTGAAAATATCTGACAGGGTTCCCTTCATGTTTTGGCCATAAGCATACAAACATATCTTCCTGTATCTGTGTGTGTTTGTGCCAGAGAATGAGTAAACATTTATTTAGTATTCTAATTTGGTTCAACTTGTGGCTGCACCCCGTTCTGCTCTAATTCACCAGCAAGATATTCAATGTTAGCTGATATTATTGAACGTGTTCTCCTTTTGCATTTTCTGTTTATTTTCTTTATTCTCAACCAAATGAAATAAAAGCAATTGGTTGCAGATTTGTAATTTCTCTTTACATACGTTTGTAATTCTTGAAATTATTTAATAATTGCTGGTTATTCTTTTACGACTAAATTTTCTATGGCAGAAATTGCAAGGAAAAAAAAAATGATTGTGATTCACACTGGGTTCTTCCAATTTTTCTATGTAAATGAGTCATTGAGGTGGAACACTGTGATAATTAATATTAACGCTCCTTTTGTATTTTCTTATGCGTTATGTGATATTGCTTGAACTCATTTCTTTTAAGGATAATCGATAAAATCGCCATTGGGCTCAATTAATATTTGAACAGAGCGCAATGTAAATGGGTAGGAAGACCAAATTAGAGTTTATGATCAGCTAAGACTTGTAACTCTAAAATTAACTCTTAGAATTTCGCTAATCACGCTTAAAGAAATTGAATATTTGTTAATCCTAATGCATATTTTGGCAATTTTATACTCAAATTTGTGATCTCATAGTAAAGTTTATCTTGATCAATATGTTTTTTTTTTCATTTCCACGGAACTTCTCTTGTGCAATTTTACAAAATTTAGATGAACTTCATTTCAAGGTAATTAGCAAAAACCTATTACAAACCACAGAACTACAAGGCAAAATAATGCATTGACTGACTGATAGGGGGCGCATTAATGAGAAGTATAATCAATATCGGATTATCTAATAATAGCATCAAAGAGTGACAAATTTTGGAGGCCCATTTTTATGAAGATAATTAGCAGGACGAAAACCTATTACACACAGGACTTTAAGCCAAAATAGTGCATTAACTGACCGATAGGGGGCGCATTAATTAGAAGTATAATCAACACCGGATTATCCAATAATAGCATCAAAGAGCGAAAAACTTTTGAGGCCCATTTTTATGAAGGTAATTAGCAGGGGAAAACCCTAATACAAGCCACAGGACTACAAGGCAAAATAGTGCATTAACTGACTGATAGGAGGCAGTTTAATGAGAAGTATAATCAATATCGGATTATCTAATAATAACATCAAAGAATGAAAAACTTGTGAGGCCCATTTTTATGAAGGTAATTAGCAGGACAAAAACCTATAAGCCAAAATAGTGCATTAACTGACCGATAGGAGGCACATTAATGAGAAGTATAATAAATATCGGATTATCTAATAATAACATCAAAGAGTGAAAACTTTTGAGGCCCATTTTTATGAAGGTAATTAGCAGGACAAACACCTATTACAAGCCACAGGACAATAACCCAAAATAGTGCATTAACTGACCGATAGGAGGCGCATTAATGAGAAGTATAATCAACATCGGATTATATAATAATAACATCAAAGAGGCCAGACCATTTTTGTGAGAGATACCCCAGGAATTGGGCCTATCTCCTTTGAATACCTCATTTAAAGAAGATGAGAAACGTATTCAATTACATGAAGTTTAGCCAAAATCAGACCATGTAGTAGGGTGTTATATTGTAAAAAAAATGTCATAGACGGCCAACCTTTTAATGAAGGAGACACAGAGATATTTTTATATTCTTGCAAAACTGCGCACTTAGGAGAATATAAGAAACGCGTCGAGTTGTGTAATGCTTGATCAGCCAATAGGGTGTTGTAGTGTGATTATTATTTTGGGCATTTATTGTTCGACATTGTACGGTTTTTGAACTCAAATAGCCAATACAAACTTGTTAATTCATCCGAAATTCAATCAAATTAGATTATTTTCTAATTCTATGTTATAACATAATTAAATATTTGGCGCTAATAAAAGGCATGGATGGATCTTGTCTGAATTTTATATTCAAGTGATGGTCATGACTCAAGTAATTACTCGAAATCAAATTGTCTAGTGAGATCCCAGTAGGAAAATGCACCCAAGGATAGGTGATACGGTAGTATTGAAAAATTGCTTAATCATCAATCTGCATCTTTTTCCGTATTTACGAGTGATTTTCAAATTTTTGGTTGCAATTTTTCATTATTCAAAAGAATAGCATTTTGGTTTCAGAAAATATGTTTTCAGAATATCTCGTTAGCAAAAATGTTCCATTTAAAACAATTTCCCTGATATAAATAATTCCACTAAAATTGATTATGAAAAAGCATTCTTAAGGGTTGCTTTTAACACGAAATTTGCCCGCAGGTTCCGATGGATTTGATACTTTCCATACAAAATCAGTAGGCAGGCACTGAACTGAAAAGGCACCTAATGTTCCATAAGATCGAATGGGCCCTGCGGTACCATTGATTGAAGTCCACAATATTTATTGTATTGAGAATTTGAATTGCATTGAGTATTTGCAATTTTTACAAATGGAATGACAAACTTAGTACCCCCGTCATCATATAAATGAGGATAAACAAATGTTTTCCGGTAAAACTCTAAATGGGGTTTCTTTACATCATCAAAAATTACGTCTGCGGAGCATATTATGTCCCATAAGGAATAGATTTTGGAGTATTTCATGCTAACATGTTTTGCTTTCATACTGCGATGTTTGGAATTATAAATTGGAATCGAGCCAATGTTTTCAAGTACTTCATCACTGGTGTTTTGGGATTGGTTAAGAGCGTTTCATTGTAAGCGGTAAACATACACGGATTGAATCCTAGACGTAATGAAAAAGTCATTATTTTTAAATAACTTCCACTTTTTTTGCTGGGATGTTATGGTACTACTAAATATCAAGATACGGAATAGAAAGCTTCTTGCATTTATTGGACTCACACGTATTCTACATATTTTTAGATTCACTCAACGGGACCTACAGTTTAACAATGATTCAGAATGTCACAGGTTAAGAAGCATTTTCCAGACTTGTCGATTACTTATTAGGCAGTTAAGAAAAAAGGGTGTTACAGCGTGCTTAAATTTTGAATCCTAGTATTCCATGTACATGAGTGGAACCAGAAGGCTTCATCGTTGTAGATTTAAATTTGTATTTTTTCTTAACTCTTACGCAGTAAGATTATTTGTCAAATTTTATTTATTGCTTCTATTTCTGCACATTCGTCATATGGGGAGGACGCAGCAGTGTGGCTGGACTCTCAAAACGATCTTACCAATTATCGAATAATATTTGAAGGATGTGCCAAGTTTTGCTTCTCAGCTTTGGGAACATTTATTTTAACGTTCGTTCAAAAATAATAAAAAAATGTAATGGCCTCCTCGTGGGAAGACTATAAGCATTGAGGCACTTAGTTGGTCTTGTCCAGGCACTTAGTTGGTTTTGACCAAATGCATCTAAAAGTACTTGTTTCATTAAGTTACCAGTAATTACAAATTATTTTTATTATTAATATTTTTATAACGTTTTATTTCAACTTCACACACATTTCTTATCACATTAACACTTATTAGCCGATACTAGATAGTACAACTTAGATATTTTATTGGATAATTGCGTTGATAAACTTTTTCTATAATATTGTACAACAACCGCCACTGGTATAGGCTACCACAGTGGGACGTGGTGGCGGTGCAGCTACCATTACAGATGGTCCTCCCACAGAAACAACAGCAGGTGGTGGTGGCGGACCAACTCCTACAGCGACAACAGTAGGTGGTGGTGGAGGCATTCCACCAACTACTACAACTCCCGGTGGTGGGGGTGGTCGTCCTCCAATGTTGATATTGACACCTACACCCGGCCGAGGTGGCGGCGGACCACCCCAGCCAGGACCAGGCGGACCTGGTCTACCATAAGGCGGTCCTGGTCTACCATAAGGCGGAGGACCGCCTCCGAAACCGCGTGCGCCTGGGGGAGGCATTCAAATTTCACAACTGCCAACAAATTATGTGTTCTTCCTCACTCGAGAGTCAAACGTTTGCATACTTCTGTAAAACTTTAGAAACTAACCGAAATTGATTTGGGGGAAAGTGACACCAGTCATATGCCGCCAAAGTTTTCTAGATAACGACTATGAAGTACACAAAATCTTTTTAATATAATTACAAATCAATCAGCAAGTAATTATATTACTTTTTGAATGACTGTTTGAAAACGCATAATAGATAAGAACAGTGGCACTTGATATCTTATCACCTAAATCCCGGCTTTGTTTCGATATCGATATCCAAGGTAGTTCCCACTGGCCATTATCTACTGGTGGGCAATGTTGTTTTAAATAGCATCGAATATAAGTTTGTTTCAAGTTATTTTCGTATTACGTCGATGAGAGTACTTACATTGGGTTCATTTTCGCCAATAGTTGCGATCGTATGCGGTCTCTTTCTGTCGCCAGTGTGGGCTGCGGTGTAATCTCGTTTTGTCGTTCACGCTCTATAGTTGCTGACAGTTCGTTATTCATTTCCACATGATTGTGTTCCATCTCCAAGTGGGTCTGTGTTTGTACGGTTTCATATTTGCGGTCATCTTCGGCGAAATTGAAGACCTCACTGAGTTCATATTCTTTAAGCTGGAAGGAAGGAAAATAATTTAACTTAGGGTGTTTATTAAATGTATGGGTAAGAAGGCTTTTGGAGATTTTATTGCTTCATCTAAAACTGATATGTGTACAATGTGGAAACACTGCAACTCTTATATGTGTTGCATTTAAAACAAATATCAAGCTTTTTAGTATCTTTTCTTTTTGGTTTCCTTATATAAATATTCGTAACATTTTTAAATTTATTTTCGATCTTCAGTGCAGAAAAATCCAATCTTCTTGAAAATCCTTGAAAATATACGAATTTCACGATCGTTTTTCTATTAGCAATTATTTATAATTGATTGATATATTAGAAATTATTGATTATTGCTAATAGAATTTAATTCAAAAACTTGTGAAATTGATTATATTGACATAGCTGGATGGACAGACAGCTATTTTGGTATTCGCCATCCATCCGAATAGTAAATAATAGCTAATAGAAAAACGTTCGTGAAATTCGTATGTTTTTAAGAATTTTCACCGCCTTTAGCAGTTTGTTCTTCTCTCGAACATCATCGCCGTTGAAATAGCTAGCCATCCACTCAGTTATGTTAATGTAATCAATTTGGAAAATTTTCAAATTATATTGTATTAGCAATATTCAAAAATTGCTAATAGGAAAACGACCGTGAAATTCGTATGTTTTTAAGGATATTCAAGAAAATTGGGAAATAGTTCTAATTTCATCTTGATGTAAAATAAAGTGGAAATTTCAGAAAAGTCGAACAACTCAATAGCTGCAAACAAAAATGAGGAGCTTAATATCCTGAAATCTGTTTCACAAAATACAGGTGAAGATGAAAAATTGTAAAACCGGTTCTAACCACATCTGATTTATGATTCCAATAAGGTTATATCACGGTGGAATTCATTCAATGGTTTCATGATAGGACAAATTAGGTTACTTCCATCGACTGATTAGAGATGTAAATTTATTGTAATCAGTTCTTAAACCCGATTTTAAGAATCAATTCGAACAATTCCAGACAAGGTTGCCAACTAATTTGAGTTCTGGTTCCAACAATTGTTTAAAACAGTAATTGTTCTTATAACTGCTATTCTCTTAACCGGTAAGTAAAAAATAGCAAGGCTCCTGTAATTTACACTCTCCGACAGCTATTTATATGAGAATAACAAAAGACTAATGCAAAATTTTCCATTCCATTTCCATTTTGATTTCCGTTCTAAGCCAGTTTCCTCTGCAAATGCCAGAGCATTTACCTACCCGATGTCAGCTAAATGATATGGTGTGCATTCAGGTAACCTAAATGGCTTCGATTCGTTGATGGATCTTATGTTTGTACGATATGTCTGTTACTGAAATTCAACTTGTTATACCCACATAGTTATCGCCGGCAGCTCCAACACTGCTTTCGGATGTGGCGGGCTAATAAAAAACGCATTTCATGAAATTTCTTATTAAAACACAACAGAAAAGAACAAAAAAAACTGAACCTAGCAAAGTTTGATGACCCGCCCCCAAAAAAGGAAAAATTTCAACAGGAATTTGTAGAGTCCAAGAGCCATATAAATCGCGTGTCAAAGTAAAAGTGAGCAGATTGAGTCGAGAGGAAATATATGACCGCTGCTACCAAAGTTTGGCCACTCCCACAAATGCAGAAAGGGAGAAATTTGAGCAGGAATTTGTAGAGTCCAAGAGCCTTATAAATCTTGGGTCAAAATAAAAGTGACCGGATTGAGCCTAGAGGAAATGTACGACCACTGATAGGGCAAGATGTTAAATGATTCAGATTCAGGTTAGTTTTTTCCGCTGCGAGCAGCCGGTGGAATATCTTCTCAAAAGAAGATATTCAAAGGCCATTTAGGTATCTTCCTAGACGAAGAAATAGTTTGATCACATGATTTTTCATGAAATGCATGCTGCCGTTGTAGTCGATATACGTGTGATATGTGGTGTTAGCCTAGTCTCATATCACTACTCATGAGATTGAGTAAAACGAAAAATTTTTGTAGCCAAGCAAAAATGAAAAGACACAATCTGCATACAACCGAAATAGTTACAGTCTATTTCATCCAACTCTCTCTATTACTACCAGCAAATGCTACAAATTTTGTTGTTCTTAGAATACAGTGGCTATATAATGCACATTTGAATATAACTGCCACAAGGAGACTTAAGTTGACATGGAAAATTTCGCTTGTACATCCTCTTTTACAATGGAAAATATCGCATTGCATATGAGGAAATAAGATTCTGTACGAGTATATATGGCAATGCCGCAGCCTATTGTATTTGAGGAATTGATATAAAGGGGAAGAAGAAAGAGAGAGAGAGATAGAGAGAGAGAGAGCAATGTAGTTCAAGCAGCTTGAAAAAGGTAGAAGATTAGAAGAGCAGCTCGAAGATTTCAGCAAAAAGAAAAAAGTATAGTTTATAGTACGTTGCTCCTTCGTGGAAAGATTTAATGAACATATCAAAAGAATTACCGACAATTAGGCATAAATAGAACGCCTAAGTACGATCGGGCTGAATGAATGTTTTCAAAAACAAGATCCAAATATATGTGCCAATAGCTTAAAGCTGAGGTTCTATCGAATGTGGCACACGAGACTAAAATGAATGTTTCCAAAAACAAGATCCAAATATGTGTGTCAATTACTTAAAGCTAAGGTTCTATCGAATGTGACGCACGAAAGACTAAGGCCTATTCTACATAACCTGATTGAGCGTTATTTATCGATGTGTTTTAGATCTTGTAAATCTACTGCCAGATATCCCCCAATACAGCAAATCCTTAAAAAGACGAAAAAAGACAAAACATTTCGACATACGATATATCAGATTTTGAATACGATATCTCTATTTAGTTTACGATGTGTTGCGGAACGATGTGTGCCGACACAAAACCTTCTGTGAATGTAGGGATAACCAAATCGTTGTGCACCAAACGACGAATTAGGGTCAGGACAATAGTTTACGAAGCGATTTCTTCAACGTACCTATGAAAATGATGAAGAAAGCTATTTTGAACCCGACTGGCACAATGTTTAACAAAAAAACATGACATTTGCCTCTGCTAGTAGTATTGACACCACTGGTCAAAAACTGTGAGCTACTACTGCAGCCTTCTCAAGCTTTCAGGAAGTATTTCCAAATGTGGGTTTGATTATATACGAGCTCAAAAACAAGTTGTTTTTTGTCGAATAAGGAATATATTCATATGAGATTTTATATGATCATTGAAAACTAAATATCTGGAGTGGAGGGTGGTTTAATCTTCATTGTCTCCATCTGATAAGAGAATCGAAAATAGGTGATATTATGGCCTAAAACACTAAACCTATCTATTATGAAAATGTATACATTTATTCTGTAAGTCTTCAAAAAAAAAAAAAAAAAAAAATTATCCGTAAATTATATTATGAGCCCATCAGCGTTAATGGAGAGTATCGGTATCATATGAGCTGTATATGGACACAGAGGGAGTCAAGCGAATCAAAATACAGCGCTAGCCTTAGCTGAATTTTAGTATACAGATGATCCAGCACAAAGAATAAATCAAATTCGGTACTTTTACTAGAGTTCGCGTAATTTGACTCTCCGTCTCAAAGCAAAATTATTGGATTGACATATTGTTATCTTTGTGACCGACCGTGGCACGATGGTTAGGACATGTAACTATTGTTCGCATGATTCCGGGATCAGTCCTGCATATGAGTACATCATTAGTCGTCATCATCAGTTGTAGGATATGTTTTTTAAACACACTTCAAGTTGTCGAGCAATCAAAATATCTGGTAAATGCTTCATATACATGGACGTTCGGAGTTGCCATTAAACGGTTGAGTGAGTCTATAAATAGAATGCTTACTGAATGCGAAAAGCTCTCCCATTTCTCACTCATGGGGTGGAAGGAAATTTGTATACGAGTATGTTGTGAATTGGCTTATAGATACAGCGCAGACCTCGAATTTAAGTTATTTGTGCCCGATTGTCCTTTCATGTATTTTTCATAGAAAACCACTGAATATCTCATTTTTATCCAAAACATTTGTCATATTTGCCAACCTCCAAGTTGAGAACCATTATGTTGTCGGATTATGCTTAAACTTACCAGTATTATTGACAGAGTGTGATAGACGATGAATATGAATAACCTAAAATTCAAATAAAAACACCTGCTACATTAAGTCCCACATTTACAACACTTTTTTAAAAAAACATATTTTTACTTTTGTTTTCCAAAGTCATAAAAATTCATAGAGCAGAAATTCACATAGAAATTTTATTGTTACAAAATAAAAATTGTTCTTTATTACAGGTCAACAATAAAAATTCATTAGCTGTACAACTATAAAAGTTCTAACAACAATAAAATCCATTCAATAAAATAAAAAAAAAACGAAAACAATCTGCAAACATATTCAAACCCAATAATCATTTGCCTTGTTTTTATGCCTTCCAAATAAGTTTTATCTCAATTTATGCCTAATTTACACATTCCAACATCTCGTCACCTCCCACCCCTCCTTTAAAGATATTCATATAATCTCATCAAAATTCTTTAGGTCGAAATGAACAACAAAGCATGTTGTAAAAAGCTGTCTGGAAATCTCAGCATTTGTTGGTATTCATTGCCTTTACTCAGGATATGTCGGAGAAGAAAAAAACACAAAAAAAAAAAAAAATCACAAAGGAATTTTCACAGTTATATGAGTATGAATAGGATTATGGGTTTTAATGCCAGCCCAAAGAACTTGCTCGACATGTTCAACACAGATATGAATGTATTGTAAGACTTCCCTGTCTGTTTTGTTTGTACTATGAGGCGTGGAAGAATGAAGATGTTTGTTTTGTTAGTAGATAATAAATAAGATAGGGGATAATGTACGAAGCGGGTATGAGTGAAGGGGGCACCACTGCCAGGTGCAAAATACGCAACACACCGAAAAGGGTAGTCTTAAGCAATTGTAAATTTATCCTATAAAAATTTATTCATTTTGAAATATGGTTTCATAAAGAGATCAAATTTTATAACTTGAAGTTAGCTTTGTACCAGAAGTGTTTATTTGAAAATCATTTTTTATAGGAAAGTTATTTTCCAAAAGCTTGTTTGCAAATAAATTAATTTTCAACAGAGTAAACTAGAAAAATATATCTCTCTAATTAACTAATGAGGCACAACATCACAAAAAGTTGTATCATACGTATACAATTTTATTTGATGCGATTTGATCCCGAAGATTGGTGGTGACTCTAAGTTTCCTTCCTCTAAAACTATCTCACAATCAATCTGTTTCATAGGTTTCAAATCAATTCCAGAAGTTAGACTGAAATTCGAAATATGTATGAGATCACGTCATTTAGAAATATTATAAATAGCATACTGGTGACAAACCAGCAACTAAATTTTTTCTAGCATCCCATGAAGGGAATAAGAGATATGGGAGAACTTCTTTTATTCGATGAGATTACTCGCATTCCATTTTTCAACTCATTGCACAAAACCTGCTGCTTAACGGCGATTTTAAAAGCCAGTTTAGATAATTTTTACTAGACCTTTCAATTGTTCGATTACTCGAAATACTGATTAACAGCCGCTCAAAGAGAGAAAAGTGGCTGAATTGAACCCACGATCATACTAATGAGAGCAGCGACACGTGACGCACTATCAAAAATATTGAAGAAAAATGCAGCATCAAATGCTGTTCCCAAATAAATTCCATGATAGCTGCAATCTGTTATGGTTCCGTTGAACTGGTTTCCAAATACGATTTCGTTCAATTACCCGACATCGTGGCTAATGTGCAACCTTCGTTGTTCACTCCCCAGGGTAATTTCATTTTTTCATGCTGATGTCCATGTTTTATCTACTTTGTTAGTGGGTTACTCAGTAGAAAACCGATGTTAGGGCGAAGCACGAAAATATCGAAATTTGCCATTTGTTATCTCCACTAGACACTAGACAACAATATGATAGTAGATGGCATAAACAATAAGGTATAAACATACAAGGGCAGCCCCAAAACTAACCGAACTTATGTACAGATGGTGCCAGTGGCACCAAATACAATTTTGGTGAAAAGTGGTTACCTTATAAAACATATAGGGTGATTTTTTAAGATTTAAGTTTTTCAGGTTGGCAGCACTGCTTACCAATGGCGTCCAAAATTCATCTGCCAAAGTAAAAAGTGTACAGTATACTCTGCCATTTCATCATGGAAAGGCCAACAAACGAGCAACGATTGCAAATCGTTGAAATTTATTATCAAAATTCGTGCTCTGTGGCAAATGTGCATCGTTTGATACGACCATTTTATGGTCGTTATAATCGATCTGCTGAATCAATAACTCGTGCTGTTATCTCCAAATTTCGCACCAAATTTACTTTGTTCGATATAAAACCATCGACTAGCATGCGTAGAGTGCGTACCGAAGAAAATATTGCAGCCGTAGCGACCGGTGTTAATGACGATCGTGAAATGTCAGTTCGTTGAAGTTCTCAGAGATTGGGCATGTGTTACTCAATCTCAAGGAATTTTTTGCCCTAATTGGCTGAGTTGAACTTGGTTGACATGTGTTTTCATCAGGACGGTGCAACCTGCCACACTGCTCGTGAAACAATGCATATGTTGAGGGATGAATTTGGTGAGCAGGTTATCTCACCATTTGGGTCTGTGAGTTGGCCTCCAAAATCTTGAGATTTAACGCCTCTTGATTATTTCTTGTGGGGTTATGTCAAGTCTTTAGTCTATGTGGACAAGCCGAACACTTTTGAAGCTTTACAGGATAATATAACACGCGTTATTCGGGGAATGCAGGCTGAAGTGCTCGAAAAGGTGACGACAAATTGGAACTTCCGAATGGGCATTGTGAGACGTAGCCGCGGACAATTTGTACATGAAATTATCTTTAAAAATTAAATGATAAAGACCAATTTATCGATTTCAATAAAAAATTTTAATATACGATGGAAATTAAACTGTTTTATTGGATTTAAAAAAAAACTGTGTTGAAAAATCACCCTATATTACATGTTTTAAGTTTTAAGGCGTCACATTGCTTAGTAGTTTTATTTAAGCCATCAAAAGTAAACGATCTCAGTGAGTTTGTAAACGAGAACACGTCATGTAGTCCAATAATTCCATATGAAAGGTCTTAATTCAAAAAGTATTAAAGCCAAGTTAGATTCTACTCCAGGGGAATGTGTTACTTCGTTTACGACTGTAAAATATTGGGCAGCAGGGTTTAAACGAGCCTATATGAGCTGCTAAGACAAACACCGTAGTGGTCAACTTGTTGAGGTGTCCACGCCAAGCACGATTAAAAAAATCCACAAAATGGTATTTGATGATCGTCTGCTGAAGGTGCGTGAGCTACCGAATATTACACTAATTTTTTGCAGCAATTAGTTAATGAAATTATGGAAAAAATGCCGCATTCGAAGAAAAATAAAGTGTTGGTTCAGGAAGACAATATTCCAGTTCACATATCCACTGTTGCGATGGCCAAAATTAATGAATTTAATGAATTAAAGTTCGACCTTATTCGCCAGATTTGGCTCCCATGGACTATTTTATATTTCTAAACTTGAAAAAATGGCTTGGTGGTAAAAGATTTTCCAACAATGAAGAAGTGGAGACTGCGGTTGATGGCTGTTCTGAGGGGTTTGACTGTTCTTACTATATACAAGGTATAGAAGCTATTGATTATGCTTGGAAAAAATGTATCGAACTAAAAAAAGTTTATGTTAAAAAAAAAGAAAAATGTTCCCAACTGTTTTATGTCTTCTGAGCTAGTCGCCTAATAATGTTTAATAAAACTGTGAACAAAATTATCAGACTTAACTGATATCGCTTGGATTCAAATGTTCCATTCGAATGTAACAAGTGCGGTATTGCGCATTAACCATGTATTTATAAGAATCTTCCGACATTCCATTAACATTTGCACCAATGCAAAAGGACATTGGGTGAAGGTATTTGTAAGTCAGTTCACCTGACAAAAATTTCTGTACTGTTTATAATTTTCACTTAGTTTCTCAAGCCAGAGAAAAGGAAAATCTTTTGCCGCCTAATTTTATTCTATACAGCATAAAGGACACAAAGATAAATTTTTCGTATGAATTTACTAATTTAAAAATGCAATGTCGTTTTTATTATAAGTTCATTTTCAGAAATTAAATTTTGATTATTCAATATACTTTACCGGAGGAAATATAAAAACGATGTTAAGTTTTTGTGATTACATTTATATATAAAATTAATATTGCATATAAATATTAAATAATGTATGCAAATTTAATGTTATTCACATGTGATATCTAATTTCCGTTACTGTTTATGAATGTTTAGGGTCATAAATTTAACGCAATCCAATTTCCTGCTGTGCTAAGCTAACTTAATAATGGAATTTTGTTTTTATTACTACTACAACAACAGAGTTGCCAAACAAAAAGTGTAACACTCAAGTACCATAAAGAAAATTTAGCCAAATGCACCAATTTTTTGTCCATTTAATTCTCGAAATATCTCTTGACATTTACACAGGTGGTCCTCTTCCACTTTTTTCACTTTCAAAGCAACGATACATCATTTGGATTCATTTGGCATTTGTGTACCATATGGCAACCTTTCACAATGCTGTCATTCATAAATATACATTAATTTTCTGATTTCAATTTTTAAATGCTTGAGCGTAAAACTCAGTAGAAAGGAATGAACATGAATTGCTGTTTTGTTTTAGCATTTCCCACAATTTTGCTTAACTCGATGAGTGCTTTTTTCATTCGAGTGCCGTTAACATTCCATACATTTCAGTCTGGGTTTTGTGTGGCAGCTGATTATTGTTGATGTAGGATCGGTGCGTGTGGCACCCTCAATTATGTTAGCAGGACTTCATAATTTTTGCCATCCGGCTACCCCAGCCAAGCGTTTAGGGTTGGGGAGAAGAGAACAAGTTCACGTAAATGAGGAACAAATTTTCATTTCGAAAGTAATTAAGTACGGATTTTCCACCCATTTCATTTGTAGTTCAGTGTTGCTGCTACATGGGGTGGACATAGAGCCAGGCAGAGCTAATGAAGTTTAGTGTAGGGGGGGCATAAGAGTTGTGTTTACTAAGTTTATATAATGTTTGGGGCATGTTTTTTATGGGGTTACGACTCGGAGGGTACGAACGTTTGGACGAGATTTTGACGTGATTTATAATGAAATAATTCATTGTGACCAGAATGAGTGAATAAGAGTTGTTTTGTGTTCGTATACGGACAGGAGAAGGAAACTAAGGCTATGAACTAGGAAACGGACGAAATTAGGTATGAATCTCTGGTAAAAGCTTTACTGAATATTCAATATTGTCTAGAAATTGAATGAACTTGGCGGTTTGATGGCTTTTAGGGACTAAATCAATGTCTTGTTTTGTGTATAACTAAATAAAATTAATTTATTTGGGCTTCACGAATATGTAAGTATTGGGTTGTTCGGAAAGTTCGTCCATTTTTAAAAACAAATTTATTTACAAAATTATATACCAGAAAATAATTATTTTTTTGCAATATATAATATCTCCCGTTTTAATAACTTCTTCCCACCTCTGTGGGAGCTTTTTGATTCCTCTCTCATAAAGCTCGCTTGGTTTTTCTGAAAAAATCGTTTAATCGTTTTTCACTTCCTCGTCGTTATGGAAATTCAAATCCTTCAAGTAATTGCTCAGACTACGAAATAGGCGACAGTCGGGCGGGACGAGGTCTGGGGAGTACGGAGGGTGAGATAAAATTTCCCACCCAAGATCTGTCAGTTTCTGATGCCTCCATGTTTCTCACAACTACGAGCTCTTTCATGACTCCGTGAACGGCTGAGGCTGATTATTCCAACTATTTACCTAACTCTTGCACAAGGATTAACAATAATTAAATCTCTCATCTCCTCGGAAATGATTCCTTTTGGTCATCCTGATCTGGGAGCGTCCGTTATGGAGAAGTCGCCCATAGAAAATGTTTTAAACCATTTCTGGCAGGTTGTTTCATTTGACCCGTTTTCTCCGTAAACAGACTTTATTTTTTTAGCAGCCGTTTTTCTTTTTCGGAAATATCACAGCATAATTTGTCTAAAATGATCTTTTTAGCTCATCTTGTCCACTTTTTAAAACTTTTTTTAAAACGCTGTAACCTAACGAACTTTCCGAACGACCCAATATAAAAACTTCAATTTTTATAGAATACCACTATTTTGTGAATAACCAGGTTCTCTTTTGGTCACTACCGTTGAATTCGTGCGCCATCTTTAGTAAATAAATTGGACAAAACAGCTTCTAGGAACTGCAGCCGAAACATATTCGCAATCAATGTTCAACAAACAGAGAGTGGTTTTTGTACATAGGTGGTAAATATGGGCAAAAACCATTACAGGATAACCACCCAAAGGGGTATGGAATAACTTCTTCATTGGAAGGGGAGTGGTCGCTACACTCATCCTTTCACAAGGACTTGCAGAATCTCATACATTATGATTTGCGGATGTTGCAACCAAAGTACAACCACAAGCATATTCATGATATTTGCATAACCTCAAACAAATGCCCTCCATTGGTAAATTAGTTCACATGATGCTCATATCATTTATCCACATATCATGATGATTTGTGCACAGAATCTTCTGATATACTCGTATTTGTAAGAAGTCAAGAAATGTAACAAATGATACTAAAAAGGGATCCTAGTAATTCACTTCTTACACCCACACTTTTAACGAAGTTCAGTGTCTAGAATACTTATTAATATTCTTAGTATATTATGGAGATCTCAAATGTACTATCGTTAAAGTTCTAGTTCTGAGGCACATCCAACAGTTTTAAAGTTCTTAGAGCATCTGGCGCCATCCCAAGCCTCTGAGAATATGGCTCCTCTTACGGTGATCATCTCCTGCAATGTGCAGCAGCTCAAAGTGATGTCGGAGAGCACAGTCTTATTTTCTTAGTTCACGGAGATTTGTAAAGATAAAATGAATTCAAAAATTACATATAGTCATCTCTTCATAAAGTAAAAACACACGCAGGAATTTTCAAAATATTACTCTCTCTTGATATTTCTGCCATGGGAAGGTCTGAAGGATTAACATAGTGGCGTTGTCTCTAAGATACGCGAAAGTATACACGCTCAAAAACTCCTAATAGCTTAATTCAACTATACAAGAACTAAGTTGAAAGATCATACGTAGTGTAGTCACAATTCATACGAACTGAACTCTGCACGCCGTACAGTCAGAGCACCTCATTCCACTGGCTAGCATGTGAGTTTGCACGGCAAAGTTTCTAGCACCCTCAATCCAAAAACAAAAAAAGACAAGGCCTACCATAACGACTTACAAAATATCAGACTGCCGTTCCAGGGCTACATCTGAGTAGTTCAGTCTCTCCACCGCTTAGATGAACTCGCAGGATTTGAATCTGCACTGCTCGATCTGTAGGTAGCTGCTTTCAAATGCTCAAAATGCTCAAAACAGTCATTTATTGGGACGTGTACACAGATGTTTGTAAGAATATTTACCAAGACGCAAGGATTCTTACCAATTCATTCCCTCTAATCAGCTCAGAGAAGTAGTGCACATTCCTTACACTGTGACAAGTACTTGGTTAAAGGATAGAGATCGGCTATATCAACGTCTGGCCGCAATAGATTTTTGGAATCATAGGTCATCTTCAGAGGCGAATTTCATTGTCACTTGGTTTGGAGCGTATGTGTTAATTTATAGACTCTTATTTGTCTTATATTGTCAGTAAATTTGTGCAACGGCATCCGAGAACGACCATCGTTAATTGCAGTATTATCCTTTTAGTGGTTTCAAAACCACCAGTCTGGCAAGGCTATCAGCTGTTTAATATCTGTCATCTGAAGTGTTATTTATTTAGTGAAAGGTTTGCTATTTGTGAATATGGATCGCTTAACAACCAAAGAACGCGTAAAAATAGTTACAATTTATTACAAAAATGGAGATTCAAACGTGGACACTTTTTGTGCATTACGGGATGATTATGGTCATCATAATCGATCTACTGTGCAAGGAATTGGCAAGATTATAAAGAAATTTTAAGAAATTGAAAGCGTTACAGATGTGGTCAAGCCTTTGCATCATCGCAATGTGCGAACTGCCGAAAATAACGCTTTTGTTAGGGAAAGTGTGACGGAAAATCCGAATTTCAATTCTGCGATTAAAGATTATGAACCGGACGATATGTGGTTCCAATAAGACGGTGCCACGAGGCTCACAACACGACCTATTTTGGTTTTATTGCATGAGAAGTTTCAAAAAAGAGTATTTTCATGTTTTGGCTACGTCAATTAGCCAACAAGATCATGCGATTTGACGTCGTTATACTTTTTTCGTGGGGTTACGTCAAAGAACGTAAGTAGGCGGATAATACCCAAAAGTTCGAGCATTTGAAAAGTAACTTTCGATAAGTTATCATCGATATACCGCTCGAAATATTCGAAAAAGTGTTTGAAAACTACCTTAAAAGGATCTATTGCTGCAACCCATCCAGAGGCGGTCATTTAATTGTGTTTGTATTTTGTACATAATGGCAAAGTCCAGGCATTACAATGAAATAAAAGTTTAATCAAAATCACACCTTTATGTATGTTTTATTTAACTCTACTTTTGAAACTGAAAAATGGATAACACGTATTAAAAATGAAAGCAGCTCCAATTTGTACTTGTCATTACTTTAAAACAATCTGTAGAGAAAAAAGTTTTGTACATAGGATTACGCTAACTTCAGAAAAAATTTTGAATCATCTTTTAGGCATTTACAATTTACTATCGTCAGTATTTTCACTCATTTTAAGGCCATTTTTTCTTCTGCATAAATAATATTTATTGAAATAATTTTAATATCATCTCTTACTATATTTTATCTATATTAATGTGCAAACTTTTTCTGATATACAATTAATAACTTGCGGAAATTTTACCGTATTCGTATGTACAGTTTATGAGCCTACGATAAACACGCAGACTCACAATATTTATATGCGTCGAAAATAACCTGAAATATTAGCGCTTATTGTATGGTCGTCTTTTAAAATGTGTAGCATCAAATCGCCTGTAACTTTTGACTATCCACTTGTACTAAATGTACTAAATGTATTGGAAAATAAATGGCGCATCAACTACAGTATATTAGCTTTACTGCCATAGAAACTATGCCTGACTTAAAAGCAATCATTCGCTAAAGCTATATTGCAATCTTATCAACACTATCGAATTTTGTAACAGATAAACAAACATACAGGAATTTTATTTAAAACAATCAGGCTTACTCCAGGCCAAATTTCAAATTATTCGAATAACAAAGAGAATATTTGCAAATAATAATATCGGCATTTATATCACGGCTATCCTTCCCTTTGTACGACATCACATTGCTGGTGGCGTTCAAACTCGAATACACTTGCATATGAGTGCCCCACAAATCCTTCCGCTACAAGATGAATTTCTCCCAGAGTTTCCTTTATTAGTTCACCCATTTGTATCTGCGCACGCATATAGAAATAATAAAAGGAACATGATTTCATGTTAATGAATCATTAGTAATTTTTAATGATGTTGTTAATAAACCACAAAAAACTGAAAGGAATGAAAACGAAAGGAAAATATTTCACATTAAGTAATATGTATAAAATGTTCTTCCCTTTTCTGTTGAACAAACGGAAGTGCTGCTAATTTGTTACTAATTAAGTTGTCGAGATTGCGGCTAATTCAATTGGTAAGATGAATGCATGAATGGGCCATAAAAGTGGATATAGAGTGAGAGTGTTATCTTGAAGCAATGATTTTTAAGTACCTTAGAGAATACTTCACATATGTACTTTATGTTACACTTACATTTTACATTATATTTGCTTGTTTAACTTACATTTATCATTATATTGTGTACTTTAAATGGCTTTACCTACCTTGATAAATTGAAATGTGGCTATCGGAGGTAAACGTTTACTTTTCGGATAGAAGAAACTTCCAGCTGGATGGGCTGGATAACGTGATGTTATACGATAGATAACACCCTGCGGTGATGTTGGCCAATTGGGGGCGGTAAAAGTGAAACCATTATCAGTGCCAGCATCTAAAGGATCCATTTCCACGGTGACGGTATCAATCCATGAACCACCCACACATAACTGAAATGCGCACAAAAAAAAAAAATGAATGTGAGAAATGGTGAGTGAGATTGTAATGCAAATTGTTAGAACTGGTTTGGTCTACATTTAACATTTGTGCAAATTAAATTTCTATGTAATGGGACTATTTCCGTTTCCGCATAGAATTGCGTTGTAATTTTCGAACGAACTTAATGTAAACCACTCTTTGCCACACCAAAGAATCCACAAAATGTATTGTTGCAATTTCCGCTTAATAATGTCCTCCTCCGGAACACAGTGGGGAATCATAAACAAATAAGATGGAAAGTAAAGCCTTTGGCTGTACGGATTATAACACAAAGTAGCTTCTTGAAAATATGAAACTTGCTGTTGCTAAAATGACAAGTTATTTCTAATTTAAGACATCACGTGATTGGATTTTGTCAACTTTTTGGAAGACAGCATAATTCACCTGTTATGTATCAGATAAGGAATATAAGAAGAAGAAATTGTTTTTTTACAAAAATGTTTGAACATGTGGATTGCGTATGTCTTCACATTAAACTCTTTGTTTGATAAAATTTGTTTTTTTATAATAATTTTAAAGGATTTTGTTGGAAATACAACACGCGAAAAAATTTCACTTTTTGCTTTACATCTTTTTAAAAGAAAGAAATTAACACAGAAGAAGAAAGAGAATGAGGATATAGAAAAATTCAGTGATAGATGTGGAACCCGTAAGTTCTACCAAAAAGTAAGAACTAATGATTATGGTAAGGTATTCCCTTTCTGTAAGATCATTGCTTGAAATCTGGTTATGGGTACCAACTATCGTGGAATCTGATTTGTACCCATTGTACTCGTATACAAGTATTTGTTGTGTGTTCTATGTGAAATACTTAAGTTCTATATGAAATGAAGGGATCCTTCAGTACGACTTACACTGCAACAAATCCCAGGGAAGACTTCGCAAACCCTTACCGACCTGTTTTTACTTGCTGATTCGGCAAAGTCATTGGTGGAGATAACATAGATTTCCCTGAGCTTTTTTGCACAGATGGTGGTCGATCAATGTGTTTAAAAAACTGCGAAATGTCACTGCCGCCAGTTCAAGCATTGAGAAGGATTCAACAAAAGTGGGGATTAATATTAACAAGTATTTGGGATGGTGAACGATTTTGTCTACGTCGAAAACATCGTAAAGAATATAAGAAAAGTATTAATTCTAAATAGATGCAAAATTAGCAATTTAATGACAAAGATCTCTCTCTCTCTCTCTCACTCTGTTTTACTTCATAGTGCTGAAGTTTGGATGATAATTCAGCTAAATGAAACTGTTCTGGGAGTCTTTAAGAAAAAAATTGTTCGCAGAGTATATGGATCCATCATTGTTAAGGGAGAGTATAGGAGCTGCATGAATCATGATCTATTTGAGTTACATATGGTCATTGACGCTCTAATGCGCATAAAAAATACAGCAATTGAGCTGTTTGACACATGTCGTGCGTATGGACCGCAAGGGGCTGAAACTGGGAATAGGTTAGTTACAGAAATTGACCACAGGCCTGGTCTAACACCGAGAATGATAGGTATATACTCGTGCAGGCCTCGGATTCGTGCCCCGTCATCTGTATCGTTTTGATCTCTCGAGGGTACGGACATGCATGGGTTTTTCTTATGTCTACATTTCACGGTTGCCGTTCACTGTCGCTGAACGAAAGAGGTTTAGAGTTTTCTCCGTTTTTGACCGGTGATGATACTGCATCCTTACAATGTAGTATCGACCGTTCCATCTACCTGGGGTCTCCGCACCTGCAGCTATGTAAGTATGTCCAGTCTGTACTCTTTTGCCAGGACAAGGCGATCAATGCCGTGAATTATGGTGTATAGATCACAATTTGGTAGTAGCTTTGTTTTTGTTTTGCTACGCAGCTCCAACCGGTGAGTTTGACCGGTAGCGTGGTGATCAGGAGACCTCGGGAATGAGTTTCCGCCTGATCATTTGGTGTAGGACCCCTAGTGGGAGCATAACGCGGGTTGTGGTTGATACCAAAATCGCTAGTAGAGACTATGTGCTCGAATGTGGAGTTGCATTGCAACCAGGTGCTACAGACCCATAGAGTAGCAGACATGGTAAGATATTCCTCACCTCCTCTAATGGGGATTATGTTTTATACTATTATACTATAATCAATTTGGTATCTTCTGGCTGGAAGAAAGGGCGGACACTTACCGTAGCATACTCCTAAGATTGTCAGCCCCTATTCTTCGATAGTCCAAGTATAACTTAGCTATCCCAGGGGAGTGTTGGCAATCGCATTGTAATATGCCTAGTGTGTCGCACAACGTGGGTAAGGCCTTCACGGCAAGATTCAGTTTAAACTCTCGTGGACTCTGCCCCTAATGTAAAATTATAGATCTTAGCTAAACTTTTCACTGACAAATTTCCCACTGTGTCAGCCACCTCCATCAAATTTGCTAACGATAGTTGTCAATTCATCTCGTTGGGTTTTTGATGACATTGTCAATGATGATGCGGGTTTTGTGGTTTGATTGCTTTTACTGATGTCGCTGTTGCAAGCAACGTCATGTAACAACATGTTGTTGTTGTTGTTGTTGTATCTACACATTGATGTTGATAATGTGGTCGTTGCTGATGATGTCGTCAGTGTTGTTGCCAATGACAATAACAAGATGTATTTGCTGCTCTACATAGGTTGCAACACAATGCTATGCCAGGCAGCATTGCAGAGTAGTGGGCGGGAAGAAAAAAATGAAATATGGACACGTAGAATCATTGATGGGGGGCAACACATGTTCGGCCTCAAAGCAAATGATTGTTCCGCTATTGCAGAGATGGCATGACGTAAGAAATACATTAGGAATATTATTGTGAACATGGCAAAGTAGAGACGTTTCTCAATCGTTTCCAAAGAAATTGGCACATGTGCAGTGTAAAGGTAAATTGTGCAATCTGAAATATGATTAATATGCTTTTATGCAAACCAAGTTTTTTTCTGAAAAGTTTTTGTCAGTGTAAATTCCTGCATTTAGTTTCCTATTTAATATCCTTCCCTTATTTAATATCCTAACATTATTTAAAACACTGCCATTTCCTCCCATAACATCACGAAACATTTTGTCATTAACACCTCTCGCCTCACTTACCTGAAACGAATCGACCCCTATAAACCAGTCGGGCGAAGGGACAATGCGTGTCATTAATGACACCATACTGTGATTGCTATCGACGAAGAACTTGGCCTCACTGCGGCCAGCACCAGTTGTAATAGCGGGCAGGGTGAATTCATCGAACACACTGCGCTCACCGCCCACTTTGACTGTGTTTCGGTAGTTGCGTGTCGTTGTGGCTTGATTGTTGATAATTTGTTGTTTCTGCTGTTGTTGTTGCTCACCCAATAGAGTATCCAATATTTCACTTTTGCCCGTTTCGGCAAATTGTTTAACACCGGATGTCGCCTGTTGACCGATGTGGTATAAGGCATATTTCGAGTCATGGGTACGTCCTGTAGGGGTGGGGAGAGAAGAAAAAAAGGGCGAATTATTAGGAAGAATTGTGTAGACGATTAAAGTGTATTAAAGTGTCTGATACGATTTAGTTAAAGTAAATAATTGAATTATTTTGTGGAAAATGTAACATCAACATGGACGTACAGGGCGATATACACATAGTTAAGGCAAATGGTAACATTTACTATAAATTTAAAAATGACCATTATTTTTTCTAATAAAGAATAGTTTTTTCCAACTTCTTTCTCTAAGACTGCATAAAGTTTATGATACTGTTCAAGCGGAGGTAATTTTTAAGATAACGTTAAAGGGAAAGAGAGCAAAAGAAAATTTGAAGTTTTTCCAAATCAATTAAAAATTGTCATCCACGCAGTAATGCAAGACTATTGTAAAAATGAACTACATGATATACAAATATCAAATTTCAAAACATCTCGCTTACATAAAACAAATTTCCTTGCATTCAAAGATTGAGATATGGGAGAACTTCTTACATTCAGTGAGTTTGGACGCATTTTTAAACTGAATCAGTGGAACCTACACATAAACAACGATTACGAACGTTACAGTTTGAAAAGCATTTACTAGACTAATTGACTAACTGACTAACTGACTGACTGACTGTTTAAGGTGTTAGTCAGATGCACCAAAATGACCATCGCTCAAATAATGATCAGTGGCTCTATTGGTAATTGAACCCGCGACCATGCGAACGATAGTTCCTTGCAATGTTGCCAATTTAGCTTTTTTCAACCTGTTTAGAGGGCAAAATTTGGATTTAGCTTTTTGTGGTAAGAAAATAATTCTTCGATATTTACGTTTTAGAGGAAAAATAGGAATGGGAGAGACGAAAATGAGTCAGATATCTATAAAAATTGGTTAAAACTAGATTTATAGAAATTCGTACCTTTATTTTACAAAACAAGAAAGAAGGGGACAAAACGTTTACCATCACCTAATAAAAATAAAATAAATAAAAAAGTACGGAGTTAAAGTGATCACAATTATGATGCACATTTTTCTTACCAGGTAAATATGCGATAAGCAAAGACGGAACGAAATTTTTGCTTTTAAGTTAAAACATGAGTAGAAAAGTGACAGAAATGGTACCTTCATTCGTAATAAAAGATTGAAGGTGAAAACAAGAAATTGCATTTGAATACATTTCTTACAGTATAGGCTCGCTGCAAAAGAAAATTGATCAAAATATTTATTTTTAGGCGGCACACTAAAGAAGAAAAAGGCGAAAATGGTACCGTAGTCAACCACAAACGGATGACGTTGGAAACATGAAATTGTAAGAATATATTTGCTTTATGGAGTAGGCTCACACTGTAATGAAAATTTGGGTTCTCTGAGCCATATATGAGACAACATTGCTTGTTGACGTAACCACCGGTTGAGAAATGAGTTTTATCGCTAAAGAAAATTTTGTTCGACAAAATCGGCATTGAAAGCCTGTTGTTATCTACGGCGTTGTAAATAGTCAGCCGTTTTCAATTGTTGCGTGTGTTGGTCTCTACGAGATGTGATGAAAAAATAACCATTATTTTCAATTTTTTCAAAAAGTATTTATTCATTAATTTCTATTTTATTTCCTTTAAAATAGTCCCTCTCAGATATAATACACTCGTGCCAGCGTTCCTTCTAATCCTCGAAACACTTCTCAAACGCGTTTTTTTGGTGTCGCCTACAGCTCCTGTTTCGATTTTTCTTTTATCTCCTCAGTCGTAGCAAAACGCTTTCTTTTCATCGGTGTCTTCAGTTTTGGAAAGAGGAAAAAGTCAGCGGAAGCCAAGTCCCGTGAATACGGTGGTTGAGGCATGATTGCGGTTTTGTTTTTGTCCAAAAACTCACGCGCAAGCATTGATGTGTGAGCTGGTGCGCTATCATGGTGCAAAATGCATGATTGGTTTTTCCACAATTCTGTGCTTTTCTGACGAATTGCTTCGCGTAAACGGCGCATAACTTCAATGTGGTATTGCTTATTGACCGTACAACCTTGTGGCAAGAATTCATGATGCACCACGCCATTGAAATCGAAGAAAACAGTGAGCAAAACCTTCACATTTGACCGAACTTGACGTGCTTTTTTTGGTCTTGGCTCTTCTGAACGCTTCTATTAGGATGATTGGGCTTTGGTTTCAATATCATAGCCATACTCCCATGATTTGTCACCAGTAATGACCTTTTTGAGGAAATTTGGATCGTCGTTGACGACGTTCAACACCTCCTGAGCGATGTCCATGCGACGTTGTTTTTGCTCAAAATTTAGCAATTTTGGAACAATCTTCGCTGTCGCACGTTTCATGTCTAAAACATCCGTAAAAATTGCTTGGCATGAGCCGAATGATATGCCAACATCATCAGCAACCTCTCTAATAGAGACTCGACGATTATCCAAAATCATTTTCTTCACTGCTTCAATGTTTTCATCGGTTGTTGACGTGCTCGGGCGACCAGGACGAGCATCGTCATTGACATCTTCTCGGCCTTCCTTAAACCGGTTCGACCTCAATTGAACTTGTGTTCTGCTCATAGTAGACTCGCCAAACGTCACAGTCAAGATTTCAAATGTCCTTGAACATTTAATTTCATTTTTTACACAAAACTTAATACAGTTTCTTTGATCCATTTTTTCGAATAGTAAAAAATCGAAGAGCACACCAAATCACGACTAACTTTTTTATCTGTCAAAAACAAACTGACAATCCAAAATGGCTGATGTTGTCAACATATATAACAAAATGTGTATGTGAACATACGTAACTCACGAAATTTGAAAAAAATCGTTTTTTTTTTTCATCACACCTCGTATATGGATGAAGGTACAAATCCAAATGCAAAATACGTCACAATGAGCCGTAAGGTAGGCCCAATTGCTGGGAAAGCCATGGAATCGTTAGATTCAGATTATCCGCCACACTTTTCAAAACAAATTTTTAAATTCGTGCTGCTTTTTGGGAGTAAATCGGGTATGAAAGGGAACGAAAATGGTACCACCAACCGTAACAAGCGTATGAATATAGAACCATTTTCCGAAATTCAAACTTTTGAGAGAAAAATCGATGCAAAAAAAGTACATATTTTATCATCGCTCAAATTGCTATAATAAAAACGTAATGAAATCCACAATTTTAGATGATAAATCAGATAAGGAAGGAATTAAAGATGGTATTAATTATTGGTAACAAGAAATGACTGAAGGTAAACTCATATGAGGCAAGAACACATTTTTTAAGTTTGAAATTGTAGGAGGTATAAAAAGTAAGAAATAGTACAGAAAGTATACCATTCTCCGGAGCAAATTACTGAACGTTAAAGGTTCAGATTCCTCTAACAGCGAAAGCACGAGACTGAAAGAGATTCTTCTAAACTCATATTCTTAGAGAATTAAACCAGGAAAGAATCCTCCCATATAGCAAATATTTAAAACTAGGGGGTGTTCACTCCTCTAGGGAACAAAATTGGAAAATGGGTATATACGAGTAAATGATTGTAGGACATTCCATTGAAAGTTTAAGCTGAAATAAACAAAATTTTGAAATTTTTTAAATTTGTACTTTCAGATGATAAAACAGGGAAACCAAAATGATGGCATTAACAAGAATAAAATTCATGAACTTTGTATTTTGTTTTCATCTATTTGCAATTGAAAACTCTAATGTAAAATGTGGGACAAACGTAAAGTCAATGCTCATAACATCAGAGTTAAAGATCCTTCTTACATCTTAACTGATCGATGAGAGTAACCTTTTCGGTAATAATAAAAGCGGCCAGCAGTCATATTGCATAGTTGGAGTAAATAAGGCAGGAAAATAAATAACAGCGTAACTTACCATCAAGCTTGTATTTCTCTTAAAAGTGTGAAATGAGCCATACAAAGTTATGCACGCGGCTTTGCTAAACAGTTTACAAAGATCATTTTGCGCTGAAATAACAGAGGCCAAACAAATGCTTTATCCATTGTACCGATACAACTTTTTGCAAATAGCCTATTAGAAGTTTTTGAGAAAACATAAAATGAGATATTTTTTTGTTTATGATATATCTAATGAAATGACCTACATTTGAAGCGAATTTCCGTCCAAATAGCTTTGGTTTCATTTACTGGTGTTTGCGATTATCTCATCAATTTTTGCCGTTAAACACTTTAACATGAATCACTTAACCCCATGTGGGAAGACAACAACAAATTTGTCTTTTGGCTTTCGATCATAATAAAGTGCGGATGTGTTCTTCACATTTGTCAAGATAATTTTTCTTTTTCTGTCTTTCTAACGCTTCAATCGCAAAATTCCTAACATTCACATCTAATGATAAAAACACCACGCGATTTACTAATCATTTGACCACTCGATCACTACATCACCTTCCCGACAGCCTGCAGGTGTATCACACGAAGTGACGAGGGAGCAGGAAGAGGAGAAGGGGTAGCACTAAATAGATGTGGCATAAAAATGTTGAAAATTTCAAAAATGCTTCACTACTACGAGACTGCGGGTGTTTCTATACGATTTTTGCTGAATGAATCGTTGAAAAATTAATCATCACAGCCATAGTGGGCAACGGGCCAAAATTGGATGACACTTTTTGTGAGAGGGCAAGCAATACCATGAATACATACCTATACATACATACATACATTGCTTATGAACACACTCACACATATACAGATTGTTTTACTCACTTTCAAATCACACAAAACTGCAGAGAGCAAAGGCTTTCACAGGTTTCATAAAAATTAACAAAATTAACACTAAAAAAAACGTATTCAAACATGATGGCTATACTTGAGTTTAAAGCAGAACGCAGCTATATGAGGGATGGTATGGGAACTACTTAACTACAAACATAGGGAAATCGATTGAGAGGCTGATACAGAAGAGTAATAATTTAAGAAACTTATTTGATATCAATTTAGGATTAGAATTAAATTAGGTTAGAATTAGAATAGAGATCAGATTATTTCCACATTTTTTTAAACGTCATTCCTATCATTTTTCTTTTCAGATTCACACTAAAATTGTTTAGCAAATCACCGTAGAAAAAATACTCAATTAAACAGTGTGCAATTTACGACAAATGTAATGAAAATATTTAGTCAGCTTTCCGGCTGGAATTGGCAATAAATATCATTTCTGGATAAAATGTTTCATAGACAACCAAATTTGCTAATTTTTGAGTAAAGAAAACCCAGGGTCTCCACGAAAAATGTGCAAAAAAATTAACAGTTTTTATGATTTATGGCCGGGTGCTGTAATAGCACATTTATCCATTTTACAGCCAAATAACAGGGTTGTATTCGTTTTTCCATTCCATTGTATTACCCCATATCGCCTTAAAAATCTACATCGACCTGAGCATGTCTCTTTATCCCAGAGCCAGTTGAAAGCATGAGAGACCGTACTGCTTGTGTTAGAAGGATAAAAGTTGATAAAAAAAAGGTATCGAATTATTCGGATGTTGTTTAAATTCGGTGTTGGTCAAAATCTGACTATGAAGAAAAAAATATGACCATACAAGGATGAAATCCACCTCAAGAAAAATTATAATTTTTCACAAGTTTATAAAAAATCTTAGCAATTCATTAACTAACAAACAAACAAAAGTACTGTATGTATAACAAAAAGGACAGTACTCGCTCATGTGCATTTTTAAGCAACCATCATAATTATGGACGTAATGATTGACTACTACATAGTTATTTTTTTAGTGGTTTCAAACCGCCGGCCTGGTAACGCCATCAGCTGTTGAAGGTCTGTCATCTGGAATGTTATTTATTTAGCGAAAGGTTTAGCATTTACGAATATGAATCGTTCATTGTTTAACAATCAAAGAACGCGTTAAAAAAATAATTAAGAATTACTACAAAAATGGTGATTCTAACGTGGCCACTTTTCATGTATCATGAGGTGATTATGGTCGTCATAACCGACATACATGCTATGTAATAAATTGACAAGATTATAAAGCAATTTTAAGAAACAAGAAGCGTTACAGATGTGGTAAGGTCTGTGCATCATCACTATGTATGCCGAAAATAACGCTTCTGTTAGTGAAAGTATGGCAGATAACCCGAATCTCAATTCAAAATATCATTTAACCGTATTTAACCGACATTTTTTGGTCTGCAATTAAAGATTATGAACTGGACGACATGGGGTTTCAATAAGATGGTGCCACACCGCACGAGAGATTTGCTTTATTGCATGAGAAGTTTCCAGATTTTTGCTTTATTGCATGATAAGTTTCCAGAAAGCGTAATTTCACGTTTTGGCAACTTGAATTGGCCACCAAATCATGCGATTTGACGCCACTTTTTTTGTGGGGTTACTTCAAAGACTATGTTTATGCGGATAATCCCCAAATACTGCAGAATTTGAAACCTAATATTCGTCAAGTTATCGACGAGATCGCAATGTGCATGTGCGAAAAAGTGATCAAAAACGACCTCAAAAGAATCCACTGCTGCAACCAATCCAGAGGTATTCCTACATAATGGAAAAGTCCAAGCATTATAATGAAACAAAATTTTCATCGAAATCATAGCTTTGGGTGTGTTTTATTTAACTTTACTTTTGAAACTGAAGAATGGATAGCCCGGCACTATTAATAAAATAACCATTTTCACTGGAAAAATGGCCCAATTCAACGCATATAACGTTTGATAAAGGTTCATTCCTGACATGCCAACTTATCTGACGATGGGTGGGCAAAACCTTCTTTACACTGTGAACAACAATCGATCCATTTGAAAGAAGCTTTCACCATTACAAAAAATAATCCCAGCTTAGAAATAATACAACGTTTTTTTTAAAGATTTTCGAATAAACTAATCACATAAATATTGTATGTGGTCATATACAAAAAATACTAAAAAATACGATTATTGACGTTAAGTTGACGTATTATATACGAGGCGGGTTCAAAAAATAAGGTGAATTTGCATTTGCATTTTTTTTTTTTAAATTTATTTATTCATCAATTTCTATTTTATTTCCTCCAAAGTAGTCCCCCCAAATATAATACACTTGTGCCTCCGTTTTTTCCAATCCCCGAAGCAAGTCTCATATGCACTTTTTAGTATATCCTTGAGCTCTTTCAGCGATTCAGTTTTTATCACCTCAATCGTTGCAAAACGAAATCCTTTCATGGTCCTTTCTTCGCTATTGGGAACAGGAAAATGCGTAGGGGACCAACTCTGGTAAATAAGGTGGCTGAGGCATGATAACGTTGTTGCTTTTGGTCAAATAATCTCTTAATGGCAAAAATGAGTGAACAGGTGCATTATCATGATGCAAAGATTTTTTTGCATAATTCAGGGCGTTTTTTTACACAAACGGCGCAAAACTTCGAGGTAATACTAATAATTTAAAGTACGACTTTGTGGTAAGAACTCCTGATGCGCTACGCCATGGTAATCAAAGAAAACAGTGAGCAAAACCTTGACATTTGATCGAACTTAGTTTGTTTTTTTTTGGTCTTCGCTCTCCTGGACTCAGCCATTGTGACGATGGGGCTTTGGTTTCGATGTCATAACCATATACCCGAGATTTGTCACCAGTTATGACCATTTTAAGCAAGCGTGGATCATCGTTGACGTTGACGATGCTCATGCGACGTTGTTTTTGGTCAAAATTCAGCAATTTTGAAACGAACTTCGCTGCCATACGCTTCATGACCAAAACTTCTAAAAAGATTGGATAGCATGAGCCAACCGATATGCCAACATCCTCAGCAACTTCTTTGATTGTGATTCGACGATTCTTCATAACAATTTTCTTCAGTCTATCAACATTTTCATCGGTTGTTGATGTGCTGGGGCGTCCAGAGCGAGCGTCGTCATTCACATCTCCTCGATCTTCTGTGAAAAGCTTGTACCACATGTAAACATTTTTTTGACTCAAAGTATTCTCATCGTATGTCACTGTAAAAAAGGGATCAGCCTTTTTTCTAAATTTGTCGGGTATTTTTACAATTTATTCATTTATTAAATGCAATGTAGGGTAATATTTAGTAGATGAAGATTTTCCACAGAAAAAGTGAGGTAAACTGATGTGTTATATATGAAGAAAATACATTTTGGCACGCAATTTTATCTACGACTTAATACTTCATTTCGAGGCGATAGATAGAAGAGCTTTGGCTTAGCCGCTGGCCACTAAGCACTTTAAAAGGCCATTGCGCTATTTGCTTCCATTAGGATTATGTAACGTTATATGATGATAACTACATTGCAATAACTTTAAAGCCAACATTATTCGTGTTACTGACCAAATAAATGACGTTTCATGTGAAAATTTGTTTGAAATATTATGTCAAATACCAGAATTCTCTTCTTAAGAGTTGCCATAAGCAGTCATTTCCTTATTTTTGGATAGGAATTTCGTGAACTAATCTAAAATATGTTGTAGATTGAAATGATAATGATATTGAAGCAAATGTTGTTTTTCCTTCAAATATTTATACATGTATACTGTATAGCTCTTATTTGATTATTTTGTAGAAAATATGTTTTAAATTTGTCTAAAATAATCAAAAGTTATAAAAACATTGGAATATGCCGGAAAGCGCTTATGTGGATTTACTCCCTACCACCATAATTAGAAACGTGATCTGAAATGCTAATTTATTTTGATTTTTCAATATGCTGCTGTTGCAGCTAATAGGCATACTACCCTCTTATACCTATACCAACCGCATTGGTACACTCATGCGTAAGATTATCATTTCATATTTAGAGGAAAAATATTGGAAAACACTCGAAAACAGTGGTTAAAAGGGACGTTACACGTAAAATAAAATTGAACGCAAGACACCTGAAAGATGATCATTGGTGTGGGCATTGATAAATGCTTATGGAATGTAGTATTAAGTCTATAGGTTGGCGCACGAAGTGGGCTGCAACAAGAAACCCAAATAACTTTGTTTTTTTTTTTAATTAATGTATTTCACTTATTTTTTATACAGAAAATTCAATTTATTTTCTATAACTAATTGGTTTTGAAGATAATAGATCTTAAATGACCTTTTAGCTCATTCACCCATATGCGATGCCTGATGACATTACGACCTCAACGGTTGAAGTCGGAATCGCCTCAATTATTGTTTTAATGGACTGCTTTTATTCAGTCAAATTACTTGGTTTCGTTTTGTACATCTCTTGCTTGACAGAACCGCATAAAAAAGTCTGTTGCAGTCAAGTCATGCGATTTTGTTGGACCTTGGGAACGGAAAGTGGATATTAATTTGCTGCATTAACCGACCTGGCTATGTGTGTAGTTGCTCATCTTGTTGGAACCAAATACTATTTAAAGGGATACGTCTTCAGCACAGTTATGGATAAAAAACTCCTTCAATATCTTTAGAAAAGGGTCCAGTTGGCAACTACATTTACGATTTAGCTGAAAGTGTATTTTTCTTTAAAAAAAAGCTAAAAGCTGTAACCTGTCGATCTGTGTAGTTATACGAGTGATATGAAATATTCATATGAGACACCATAAAATTATATATGTTGGATGTGTTGCATTACAAATCTATATCAATTTAAATATGTTTGTCCGTCCATGTCTCTGTAGAAAGCACAACAGAGATCGAACCACTAGTGGTTGAAATTTTGCAAAAATATATTTTATTTGAATGTTGGGTTTAGTCCAAAATTGGACAAAATTGACCCAGTAGAATGAAACTTATTTATACAAGGACTTAAAATATTATTATTTTTTTGATAAGGGCTATGTTTGTTCTTTCTAATAATTTAATAAAATTACAAAATAAATTGAACATTTTGTATCATTTGCAATAAGACATCATTACTTTGACCAACCTGAATTGATTATGGTGAAAAACTTTGTCAACGTTTTCAATTTTATAGGCTTGCAACTGGAATCTAAGCATATTATTGTAATGTCTACTCGACGTTTTTAATATTTAATGACCAGCGAATATGTAATAAAGGAGAAAAAATAATGGAGTGAAAGAAATTTAAAATTGAATCAATACGAGTGAATTTTACATGGGTTACTTATAGGAAGGAAACATTTTTTGGTAAGTTTATAGCAGCATTTGATAATTTCGCAAAAATTATGTCACATTAAAAAAGGGAGTAAGCAATAATTGGTACCGTAAGAAAATAAAACCCAAAAATTATAATCTAAAAAATCTCCTTAAAGGGATTATCAAAGTTTTTTCCAGTCGCAGAGATGGCACAAATATCCTTCATCTTCTATCCAACTGCTCGCTTTTGTCAGCTTATATCAAGTTTTCTGTCAATGACTTTTATCAAAAATACATGCATTTCTTATAGTTCAGTGCATCGACTAGCCGTCTGGATGTGATGATATATTTGCCTCGTTCTGGTCGGTCATCAATGTCTCCAGCTGAATTTGGCATCGATAATTTGAAGAAAATTGCAACTAAAAATTATCATTTAAGTTTGAGAGAGATAGTCGCCGAAAATTCTATATCTTATGAATCAATTTGTAGCATTTCGTGCGAGTACTTGGGTATGAAACCCGATTAGTTGCAAAAAAACTGAATTTTTTTTCGAAAACCCAATGAGATTGCCAAAGACATGCTAAAACGGGACATTTCTGCCTATATATTCATAAAATGCTTTGTAATTTGTAATGAGACATAGGTTTACGAGTTTAACATTCAAACTAATCAATAAGTTTCTGAATGACTTTTTCAAAATGAGCCGAAATCGAAAAGAAACACATCAAAGCCGATCCAAACATTAAATAATGTTGACCGTTTTCTTTGATTATCGCGTTGTTGTGCACTGGGAATTCTTACTGGAATATCAGGTGGTAAATAAAAAATATTAACTAGGCATCGTAAGGCGACAAATTAAACGAAAAAGGCCAAATTTGTCAAAAAGAACAACATGGATTTTGTATCAAAATAACGCACTATATCACAAGACCATCATTTTGAATGAATTTATGACCGAAAATGTAACAAATATAATCGAGTTACAGTCGTATTTACTTGATATGGCTCCAGCTGAAATTTTTCTCTCTCCAAAACTCAAATAAGCATTTCGGGGTTATCGATTCTCAGCTAACAGTAGGCATAAAAGAGAATTTGCGATTACAAATAAAGTATTTTCCATAAAATAATCTCGAATAATTGTTTTGAAATGGATCCGAAGGGGCCTATTTTAAAAGTGATATTATAAATTTGATTGATTGATTGAAACATTTTGACTCTTGATTAACATCTCTGAGAGTTAAGTAAAACTATAGGTACATCCGTGGTTGATGGAATATCCTTAGATTGTTCCTTTAGAAGTAATGAAGATGTGCTTTCTTCGGAAAGTCTTCAATTTTGTTTTTTTTTTTTGCGACGTCCATGGCATTGTTTTAACTCTTTATCGATTTTGTATCTCTTAACAAACCACAAATAAGCCGTTGATATCAATTAAATTAAGTTTGTGCAAAAGATGTGAAATAGACGATCGATGTATATCGCAAGGAAGATATAACAGAAATTTATGGGATGTCATTATGCCCATGTTCATATGATTTCAATCAATGGCGGTTATTTACATGAGCCTCCCCGTAAGGCCTTACTCATGGTGTACCATCACACATGGGACTGTTTTCTCTTTTTCTTTTCCTTTGTATCTTTCTATTCTTTTTTGTGACAGCCAGCGCCCCTTTAGGGTACTCAAACTAATCCCGAAAGGATTAGTCGAAGTAGCTTTGAGATAAGAAGCAAGTCCACTTGGAAAATTTCCTCAGGGCTTGCTTCCTCTCTCAGCCAAAGTACCTTTGAAGTCACTGGTATGAAGTGAGCTTTATCCCGGTTAGGAGTGAGGCCTGTTTAGACACCTCAGATAGACGAATAACAGTGTTTATCAAGTTCCTGGATTACAGGAGACCCTGAAGCAACGCAAAATCCCTGAAAACACATGTTCGGGCAACCACAGCCAGCACGATGCTCCCAAAAGAGGTCAAAGAGGTCCTGGGTCTCCTGGTCTCATGTGCTACCAAAAGAGAAGAACCTTCTGGTCAGGGTTTCGCAGACAAAGGCTGCTCCAGTTTTGCTATATCATACTTCGCCTGGAACTGTTCGTCCATCGTATACGCCATAAATTTTCAATGTCTGACAAGAAATATCGACACAATAATTTATTATCATGCTCATCTAGTCTATTTACCATATCTCTCTTCGAAAGACCTCCATCGTAGTACGACTATACAACAGAAAGGAAAAATCTTCCGATATCCCTTAACGGCTTCTTCATGGACATTTCTGTTGCCGGGAGGTTCATATGATATGTAATGTATAAAGAAATTGCAAATATTTTAATAAGTTCCATCACATTTCGATAACGGCCAAGGCTATGGTGGTTGGAAAAACACAGCCATTGAAATTCGGGCAAGTTTCCGCAAGTGAATAAAGTGTCATAATTGCTGTTAATGGATATCTTAACAATTTTAACCACTGTACCAGATTTTCACTGCGATGGCCACCATTAATAATGTAGGATTTAATATGAGCAAAAAAAACAACGCACAAAAATTTTCAAGGCACCATTTCGTATAAATAAAATTGTATATTAATGGCGACGCCACATTGACACCACCACCGCCGCAGCCTATAACAATTTTCGTTGATTGTGGCGTCGCGTTCCATTTTATTTCCACTCATGGCTTATGGTAATTAATTTGTTTGTCGATTTTTCCGCTTGCACTTAATATGAAAAATTTATTAAGATTTCTGGGTTGATGGACAGACGGACACGACTAAAGTGATTCAATGTTGTGAGAGGTGGAAAACAAATAAATGCTTTTATCTTTCTTATACGTTGTGCTTGGTTGGATGCATACAATTTATTGGATTTGTGAGATGAAGTAGTGGAATTTTACAATTTTTTCCATCAGGTGCCAAGTTTTTTTTTTCGTTAAGACTTCTTTGCAGTTAAAAGATTTAATGTGATGAGTCAGTAATATATTAAATGTTTAATGGGAGGTTTCAAAAACTATAAATACATGTCTGAGGGATAATATTAAGTCTGCACCTAAGTTCTCGTTGTTTTTCTATAAAAATACAACTTTATTATGAAAAGTAGTTTACAAATGATTCATAGAAAGTATTTCCCATCGCCAGCTATCTATCGCCAGGAATCTTTCTGGCAAAGCTCGTATTCCGTCATCTTTTGAGGCTATCGACAAATCTAGCCATTCCTTGATGTCGCCATATGAGTGGAACTGCTGGTCAGCCAGACCGTATGCCATTGAACAGAACAAGTGATAATCTAACGGCACAATATTTGAAAGATATGGCGGATGGGGTAAGACTTCCCATTTCAATATTTCCAGATAGGTTTTAACGGGCTTGGGTGAAGCCGACCGTTTTCATGTTGTTTCCGTTTCGTATTGTGGGCATTGATCGCGCAGAGCTCCGCTCAATCGCATTAATTGAAGTCGATACGGATCCCCAGTGATGGGTTCATTTCAATGGCTTGTAATAAATAATACCGATCTGGTTCCACCAAATACAGAGCATAAACTTTGCAGCGCGAATATTCGACCGAGGCGACGACGTAGAATCATGACCGGGCAGCTCCCATGACTTTCTTTTCTTTGGATTGTTGTAATGAATCCATTTTTCATCACCCGTTACAATAAACCCTTCCTTTTTTTTGTCGCCGAAGCAATTGTTCACATGCAAAAAACGACCCTCAAAATTTCTTGGTTTCAATTCATAAGAAATCTAAGTTCCTTACTATTGAATCATTCCCAATGCATGCAATCGCTTGAAAATTGCATGGCGGGTAACTCCTAGTACTAAAGCAAGCTCTACCTTCTTTTGACACGGATCCCCATCAATCAAAGCTGTCAATTCGACGTCTTTGAAGGTTTTTCGTTAAGGTCAAAATCACCCTCTTTAAAGCGACGAAACCAATCTCGACACGTTGCTTCACTTAAAGCAGCATCCCCGTTTCGATCAACGTTTTGAAGCTCTCGATGAGCTTCAGCAACCGTTTTTTTTTATTCAAAGGAAAAAATCAATACTTCCCGCACATGACGATTATTTGTCACAAAATCATACATATTCACATAACCAAAAGAATACGACGTCAAAAGAAAATCTTTATTGTGTACAGGCGGTATGTTTATCATATGCTTAACCTTGGCTCATGACGTTTAGGTCATGGTAGAATTGACTAGCACTTACAGCTGGCGTCATCTATTGGCAAACAGCTGAAACTGTGTTTCGCACCTAATATAAAGCAATAAATAATTTTAATTATTTCCTGGTGTAGGAGTTGAGGGAAAGGAGTTTGTGTTAAAGTCATCTGCATCGCCAATTATGATAGACTTTAATCGCTGCCAATAATTTTGTCTCGGAAAAATTTCGGTTTTCTAAAAGTGTTTCTTTTTACAATAAATGGACACCAGCTGAGAGCGAAATATGCTATGTTATACTGATTTTCTTCAATAAAGGCAAAAACGCAAGTCAGCTGGCTGAAAATGTGGATAGCGTTTATGATCCTGGCACAGTAACAGCAAATCGTGCGCAATTTTGGTTTCATAGATTCGGTTTCGTTAGTTGTGATGTCAAAGATTTACCGCGTTCTGGAGGACTAATTGTCGAAAATATCAATAAAACTTTGTAAAACAGTCAAACCGCACCTTCTTGTAAGCACCGTTTCGATTGGCCAGAAGCTTAACATTGCAAAAGAAAAACCGCTTCAAGCTTGAATAGGGCTGGATGTCACATGAGTAAACGCTAAAATAAATCGTGTACACCGAATTGCCACCTGTGAATCGTTGATGATTCGCAATAAAATTTAAATATTCATGAAGCAAATGATCATTGACGAGTATCTCAAGAGAAAAGGGCTGTGATCCAAAAAAACAGCCGATACAATCAGTAGTTAAGCCTGGATTGACGATCAAGAAAGTTTTACTGTGTGTTTCGTGGAACTGGCTGCCCATTTATTGCCTTAACTCAGACATGTATTGTCAACAATTGCTAGTGTCTAAAAGATGTATTTGACCAAAAGCTGCCAAATTTGGCCAATAGTAGAAGAATTGTGTATCATCAGGCTAACGCCAGTGACTCATATTGATGCGGTGGTCCATAGCGACTTATCAAAGGAGGAGCTTGGCAGGGTGACTCTTATTTGTGTGCTTTATAATCCGGAGTGACTATCACTTGTTTATGTGTGTGTGGCATACATTTTTGGGTAAAAACTTTGCCTCAAAAGCAGCTTTTGCAAATCGACTCCTCCAGTTTTGTGTCAAAAGATGAGTATTTCTAAAGGGTGGTGCATAAGTAACGTTAACGGTGACTGTATTGAATGCGTTCTTGTGCATCATTCGGTTTTAACTTGTGAACCAATTACATCTTATATGGGAAAAGATGTAACATATGTAAAATTCTTTGCAAAGACCGCCTAGACATCTCTAACCGCTGAGAACGTCACTTGGTGAAAGTTTCGGGGTTTTCCTCAATACTTGCTCGCACTCGAGCAATGGTCACTTCATTTCGAACTGCACGTAGTCTTCCAGCAGGCAGAAGATCACAGACAGCCCTTTGTTGCTTAAAACATTGAACCAATCGGTAAATTGTTGGAGCGCTAGGAGCATTTCAAACATGAAACAAATTTCGATATGATCTGAATAATCGAAAGCTGACTTTCAAAGCAAAATTGAACAACTTTGGTTCTTCGTTTTGTGCTGAGCGTTTCCATCATAAATTAACCAAGTATTATTTAGTTAATTCTGTAAAAAGACGAAAAATAAAACTTAAACAAAAAATGTATTCACTGATCAAACCTTAGCGTTAGTTATGCGCCACCCTATGTAAGAGCGCCTTAATTGCATTAACTTTGACAAGTTGTCGAGCGAAACGCAGTATTTTTTACATTAATCGGACAGTGATTATCATCTGTTCCAGTGTGTGGCAAATATTTTTGCTGGCAAAAAATTCGCCTCAAAAGCAGCTTGTAAAAATCGACTCTCTTGGTTTTGTGCTATGAGACGGGTGGTGTTATAGGACGGACTTAATGGAATTTACTTTAAGAGAATAACAAGTTATCGCACGAAACGGTTTGTTTTTTAAACAAATCGGACAATTTTAACTGCACTAAATAAAACTTCCAATGCCATGTAAACATAATGAATATCTCTTTACTGCTCCTTATAAATTTATGGAATTTTGCGTAAAAATGTTCAAAAACTTGTGTATTTAAAAAAAAACCGAAAATGTTTGCTCGACAATAATGTTGGAAACATCATTAGAAACTAATTTTTGTTACCGGAAATTGAGAGCATGGATTACAGGATACTTCGTTTTCAGCATGGTAGCTGAGAAATCAATCTTCCTATTAATAAAGGCAGTCTTAATTATAATAAACACACTCCAATTCACCTTATCTTAATGTCCTCTTAACACCATTTAAGTCCCTCTTAAAAATCCCTTTTATATAACACAATCCCAACATGGTTTTAATAAACTGTCACAAAGTATTGCATAACTCATATCCGTTTAATAGCATTCATGATTTATGCAAAATCGCATACAGTACTACGTCCGAGCGATATGATTTAATACCAAACACATACGAGTATGCATAATATGTTATATAAGAGTACACTCATACATATGCTCCTAGTATATGGCTTAAAATGATGATAGCTCCCAATATGCGTTTATTTATCTATAGTTTTCATTGAATCTCATCTGTAGCAATTTTGCAGCTGTTGCTGACATAACATTTTGCCGCAAAAAGGACATGGCTTCTGAACATAAATGAATGGAAAAAAACTATTTTTAATATTATGGTCAACAGCGTTCATAATCTGTTATCTTGTGGTCGTAATATGGTGGTGGCTAACTTAATTCAGCCATGGTTTTTTTTTTATCATCATCAATTATGAGACTGCTTTTTGGTTTTGTCAGATTTTAATTGTTGTGCTCAATGGTGGTACATAAATATATTTAAATGCAATTTTAAATATTTAGCTTAAGGCAACATTGAGTAAAATAGCATCCATATAAGAGAAAGAATAAATATTAAAATATTATATCAATATATTAGCTTTGTTTAGCAATATATTTTCGATAGCAAGAGTAGTGTTCCGATTTTTCCTTTTAATCAAGTCCACTTTACTTGTTCATCTATAAACAGGGTGTCCGTCGGAAGGATTTACTACTTTATTTGTTTATAATTTTTGATTAAATGATAAATTTGATAAATGTTTTATTTAATGTCGCCTATTGCGTATGGAATACAATATCAGAAAAATGTCTGCCTCTGTTAACCTCCCAAATGCGAGCCCTTTTGAGCACATTTTTCGTTACATTCTCACACATTTCACACGGTATTTCATTAATTTCATCACAAATATCTGGTTTGAGTTGCTCAAGCGTTTCTGGTTTGTTTGCATAAACCTCGCTTTTCAGATATCCCCACAAAAAGAAGTCCGAAGCAGTCAAATTAGGTGACCATGGAAGTCAATCAACATCACCATTTCGTGAGATAACTTGTTAGCGCATGGTAACATCTGTTAGCAAGCAATACTATCCTCTTTAACTCCATGCTGACATCGTTCATTCATTTGTTTGTTCATTTTGTTCGTTTGTTTATATGAATCCTTCCACCACTTCAAAATTATAGTTGTCAACCTTCACACAGCATCCCAAACGGGTATACTTTTTGTTTGTTGAAATCAATAACTTTATTTTGTTCACGTTTATCACCGGACGCAGTTTCGCTGCTTCCTTCTCGATGCTTAAGAAGGCTGCAGTAACATCTCGCAGTTTTCTGCTAATAATGCCTATGTCATCTGCATATGCGAGTAACATAAGGCGTTTATTAAAGATGGTACCAGTCGTATCAACTGCAGCTTTCCTCTTAATCATCTCCAACAGTATGTTGAAAAGGTCGCACTATAGACTGTCGCCCTGCCTAAAACCTCGTTTGGTGTAAAAATGCTCGCCTAAATCTTTGCCTTTCTATACTGAAGACTTTTTGTCAGTCAGGGTCATCCTACAAAGACTCATAAGCTTCGTAAGAATTCCAAACTCGGACATGGTCTCATACAGTTTTTGCTGTATCGGGATATCAAAGGCAGCTTTATAATCGACGAAAATATTATACATGTCGATCTGTCTTTCTTGGGTCTTCTCCAGAGTTTGTCGTAGTGTGAATATCTGGTCAGTTGTTGATTTACCAGATCTAAAGCAATACTGATAAGAACCAATCAGGTTAGTTAGAATCAGCATTAGTTTTTCATATATCACACTCGACAGGACCTTACAAGCAATGGGTAAAAGACTGTTACCGCGATTGTTTTTACAAACACTTTTATCGCCTTTTTCAAACACAGGACACAATACACTCAAATTTCATGTTTTCCTCGATTCAAATCGTATTTAAGAGCTGATGCAGGTTGTTTATCAACTCATCGCCACCAATTTTAAGCAGCTCTGCGGGCAGCTTTGTTGTTCTTAAGCTGCAATACTGCTGCTCTGATCTCTGTTTGGCTCGGAGGTGCGAAATTTGTGCTATCGGTGATAATTGGGGTGTTTTCCTCACTCGTGCTGCCACCCGGAACTAAGAGTTTATAAAAATGCTCTCTCCATAGTTGCAGGACATTCTGCGTATCTGCAACCAGATTTCCCTCGCTATCCTTACAGGGGGTGGACTCTGTTCCATATCCTGTACTTCTTATCTTTTGGTAGAATTTTCGGGCATCTATCCCTGTACATTTCTCTTTCCTCACAGCTGGTCTCAAAAACTGGGTCACATGCAAGACCAGTAGCCGAAAAAAATCGTGGTCGTACTGCGATGAGTCGCCCCGTATGTTCGCTAAGCTTGCATTACCGTTTAATAGGATCTTAATGTTTGTTTGCTTTGTTATTAAATGGGAATCACCCACTATGTCCCATTTAATACGAACCTCTAATGTCAGCATATCACCAAATTGATGAAGGCTATCGATCAAAGGTGATCAGAATTACCCAAAAAGAAGGGCGTTGAGTTCCATCCAAACAATGCTAAGCCGAATGACTACTTAGTGCCATGCCAGTAATTCCTAAATCTTCGAAGGGGAAATCGATCGCTTCTGCCATATGACGGTACAAAGATGATGCCAAGAGAGGCTTCTGAAAATGAGTTGGTCAAGATCGCAAAATTATGAATTATTTTTTTCAAAATGGAAGTTATCAAATAAAACGACGCTTATTTCAAAATGGAAGTTATCAAATAAAACGACGCTTATTTCAAAATGGAAGTTATCAAATAAAACGACGCTTATTTGACCCAAATCGAATAATCCTAAATATGATCGTCGTCGTCGAAATAAATTAATCAAGACCCTTTACTTCAACCTTATTACTTTATGTTATTTATATTGCTAGAAAAAAATTCTGCGAATTTAGTTACACAAAGTCATTTTGAAACCAAATATAAACAAAATTATTTTAAGACCTCATGATGAACGGCATTTGTTGCTATCATTACCATCACTGTCACCTTCGCCGTATTCATCTGCAGCTTTATCGTGGCCATCGTCATCGTCGTCATCATGTGAAGAATCAATTAACCCAATTTTAATAAAAACACATGCAAGAAACTATTTAATTTTTTTATCTTGTGATCAGATAATGATTCATTTTTTCAGTTCTTTTTATCGTGGTTTTTTGCGAGCTGTTTATACAAAAGAGTGATGCGACTGCACTACATTTGTTTGTTTAATTAAAAAACTGAGCATAGAACCTACGATGTCATGGCAAATTGTAATGTAAGAGAATTATTTGCATTTTCTCGAAAAATGTGCACATCTGCAGCAGTTGTTTAATACAGTTTGAAACAAATTTTTTCATAAAATGGTAGTTAATATACTTGCAATTGGTTAACTGCTAACAACAAATACGTAAAGTTAACTTAACCCAAATTATAATCGTAATGTAGTTGTATTGTGTTGTTTTGTGAAATGAAACCACGAAATCACCTGAAATAATATTTTTCTAACATAGCACACATGTCATTAACATTTCACAACAATGAATCATCAGGCCAAGTGCGCCGCATTCGTCCTCTAAAGCTAAATGAACAGGTAAACAGAAATACTGATATCGTAATGGAAAACAACACTTCAATTTATGCAACATGATTGAAAGGTTTTTTTCGCCAAGAGACCTTCAAATTGGCGCGGTTCGGAAAACCATAAGAAAATTCATAAAGCACAGTGGGGGAATACCATAATTTCTATCACATTTGAGACATTCCTCAAAACATAAAAAATCGTAGAAAAGGAAGTCATTGTTTTTCCAATAGATGGTTTTAGTAACCTGCATCTTGCGATATAAAATTGCAAGCATGCTACGCTAGATGGCATTAGAAAGACAAGCTTTTGTAGTTAGGAAAACTACTACTCAGGCAATTTCGTTATCGCTTGATTCGATATTGTTTAAGAGAGAGAGAAAGATGGACACCAGCAAAGAAAAAATTTACCTTATTTTAAATTTGTTTTTCAGCAAGGGGGAAATGCAAGCCAGATGGCTGAAATCTGAATAAAGTTTATGGTGCTGATGCTACACTAGCCAGTTATGACCAATTTTTACTTCGTCGATTGTGTTTCTATAATGTTGTTGCCAAAGATGCATTACGCTTTGGGAGGTGTGTTGTAAGAAATAAAAAAAGTCGATAAAATAATGGAAATTTTTAAACGCTATCGCCATACAGTTACAGTTTTGATCGTCCTAAATTAAATATTGCACAAAAACCGGTTTGAAACAGTTAAATAAGTCCAGTTAATGATCATAAGAGTTAATGAAGAAAAAAACTCATGGGTTGAATTTCCATTTGCGAATCGCAACAGAATCGAAACATTTCAGAAACGAATGATGATTGATGATAAACAGAGGGTTGTTCACGACGACGGTAAGTAAAAATGACCATGTTCGAATCACGGCGAGCCGGCGCAAACAATGGTCAAGCCGGGATTGACTGTCAGTTAGGTTTTGCTAAATGTTTAATGGGATTGACTGGGAATCATCTACTAATATCTGCTTCTGTACGGCCTAACTCTTGACTTGGACGTATGCTGTTAAGAAAAGGACCTTCGGAAAGGTTGACTACCAGTTAGGTTTGAAGGGATTGACTGGGAATCATCTACTATGATCTGCTTCTATACGACCTAACTCTTAACTTGGACGTATGCAGTTAAGAAAAGGACCTTCTGAAAGGAACAATCCCCTCAATTTAACCAGCTTTGGCTAATAGGAAGAGAATTGCATTCCACCATTTCAACGTCAGGCCACACAAATAGATACTGACTGGCCCTAAGCTCTGAGAGCTTGTTTGCGAAATTCTCATAGATCCATCTTATAGTCCTGATCTGGCACCAAGTAATTATCACCAGCTTACGTGTATGTCGAGTGATTTCACTGGTAAAAAATTCCTCTCATTATCAAATTGCGAAATTTAATTTGGCCAGTTTTTTAACAGTTGGAACAAGAATTCCTATGAAAGAAGCATAATTAAATTACTTACAAAATGGCAAACAAGTTACCGAAAATTGCGTATATTTGAACTACATCGGATCATTCTAACTATGCTAAATAAAGTCTTCAATATAATGCAGAAATAATAGGTTTCCTTTTACCACACCATATATGTACATAATTGGATTCTTTTTTTTTTCAAATATAGCACATAATTCCTACCTGAGGAGGTTTCATTACGATTGAAATTTCATTATAAATATTTCAGATAATAAAAAGGGGGAAAATGGTTACCATTCAATGATTTTAACTACAATTATTTGAAACAACTTTAATGAAATCGCATTAATTTTTTAAAATGGTTGAAAAAAAAAATGTTTTTTACACCAAGTACAGGGTGTCCGTCCAGAAGGTATACAACAAAAACAAAAACAATCCATCAACCTCAATTTGACGCCGTTCTCATGAGCTTGGTCTTCAAAGAACAACTTTGGTCACAATTTTGCACAAGAATTTGCATTTCTTTCCTTTTCAGATCCAGTTGACATAAGAGCTTCTTTCACAAGACCATTTACGCCGCCAGACACATGCCGATTGGATGTTACAGCAGGGAGAGCTGTACAACTCCGATTTTCATGAAAAAATCATAATGAGTGACGAGTCACATTGTCATTTGAATGGATATGTGAATAAACAGAATAGTCGGTTCTGAGCAATGGAGAACCCTCAAATTATTTATCAGTCACCTTTGCATCCATTAAAAGTAACAGTCTGGTGTGCAATTTGGACAGGAGGAATCATTGGACCTCACTTCTTTGAAACTGAGAACTGCGTAACGGCAACTGTTAATGGAGAGCGATATCGTAATATGATTTAAAACTTTTTAACGCCACAACTGCATGCTTTGGGCTTGTTTAACATATGGTATCAACTAAATGGTGCAGCATCGCATACAGCCAGGATTACAATGAAATTACTTCGAGACCTCTTTCCACAACAAGTTATTTCAAGAAATGGTGATGGTGATGTTGATTGGCCTCCACGGTGGCCTGATTTCGCTGCTCCGTACTTCTTTCTGTGGGAATATCTGAAAAGCAAGATTTATGCAAACAAACCAGAAACACTTGAGTAACTCAAACGGAATATTCGTGATGAAATTAATGAAATACCGTGAGAAATGTGTGAGAATATAATGAAAAATGTGCTCAAAAGGACTCGCATTTGTGAGGCTAACAGAGGCGGATTTTATCTGATACTGTATTCCATACATAATTGCCGACATTAAATAAAACGTTTATCAATATAGGATCCATTCTCTTTCATTTAATCAAAAATTATAAACAAACAAAGTAGTATACCTTCCCGACGGACACCCTGTATTATAATATTTTTGAAATTTTTCAAATAACGAAATAGCTTTCTTCGAGGAACGACAGATATCGTTGAAATGTTGCAGCAAAGTGGAAATAAGAAGCTTGAGTTAATTTAATTTCCTCAACTTAAGACAAATACGACCAAAATGATATTGTAATTGAAATGATTATTTTCGACTGAAAAATTGAGGCGATTTCATTGCAATTAGTGATTGTAATGGAATCATGTATAATTGGTCTAACATCACAAGCATTGATTACAGTAATGCTAATTGAAAAAACCACGTTCTAATTATGGTCAAATAATTGTAATTAAATTGTAAACTAATTGATTCGAACAGTGAAATGGTTCTATTTGTGGTAAAATTCGCCCAGAACAATTCGAGCCATATACGTTGAAACCACTCGCGCATATGACATGTCAAAATCCGGATTATTTCGAGCTCTTTCACTCACTGATTAGTCAAATATTGCCTTAGTGTTTGTCGATGATTTTGATTTTGACAAAACTAGTCGCAGTATAGTCCGGCATGTAAGACCACTTTTAATTCTTTCAGCCGATTGCACACAATCGAAATTGGAGATGTTGCTGAAAATCGGTTTTAATTTATTTCAGCGCTCATAATTTATCTGTATTTAGCTGGTGCGTGATCGTTTTATAAATTGCATGTTTTCCACCTTCATATTAATATAGGGATCGATGGCTTTATTCGTCAACTGAAATAAGATTAAGCAATAAATTCAACTCAAAGTTAAACAGACATTAATTATGAAGCAGCGTCATGGCCTTGCCATTGGAAGTGCAGTGGCAAAATGAAGCTGCGTCGCCGAAGCTTTGGCAAACATTTGGTGATATTGTCTTCGCACATAATTATACGATGCAAGGAAATAATAAAATCTTAGTATTTATTGTTAGCATTAACGTCTTTTTACGCTCCATTTCCAATAGTCCAGAAATTCTTCTCTTTTATACTCGTATTCCCTTAAAAACTGTCTTCTCCTAGGTATAGAAGCCGCACAAGTACTGGGTTATCCATTTTTTGGTTTCAATAGTGAAGTTAAATAAGACACACATAAAGCTACGAATTCGATGAAATCATATATAATATGCTCGGACCTTGCCTGCATAATGACAATACAATAATATCTGGATTGGTTGCATCAAAGTCTGATGGCGTCAAATTGCATGATCTTGTTGGCTAATTGACGTCGCCAAAACGTGAAATTAAGCTTTCTAGAAACTTCTCATGCAATAAAGCCAAAAGCAATCATTTTGTGTGGCTCATAGCACCGTCTTATTGGCACGACACACCGTCCAGTTAATAATCCTCAATTGTAGGCCAAAAAAGTCGGTTATCATACGGCCATAGCACTCTGAATTGAAATTCTGATTATCGTCCACACTTTTACTATCAGAAGCAATATTTTTAGCAGTGCGTACAGTGCGACGATGTACAAGCCTGGCCACTATTTTTACTCGTTCTTTGGTTGTTAAACGATCGATATTCGTAAATCTCCAACCTTTCACCAAATAAGTAACACTTCAATTGACAGGTATTTAGCAGCAGACAGCCTTGCCAGACTGGCGGTTTTGAAACCACTAAGTGAATAACCCTGTATGTTTAAAACAATATATAATTGAAACAAATTCCATTGCATCTCTTGAATGGAACTATAGAGACCATTTCGTATTCAATGCATTCTATTTTCTAAAAGAGACGTGATGCTTAAAGACGACTGCAAAAGTCAGACATGTCGACAGACATATACAGGTAATCACTATTGAAAGAAAGATCACAACTTTATATCAGTGCTCAAATACACCATCATATAGACAATAATTGCAAATGCGACTCAATATTCGACGGCTGGTCACTATAATTTTGCTTAATATTTTGATCCAAGTTTCCTTATCCTCCTTCCTGAACTGTCATACGTCAATTCTCCATCTGAACTGAATTACGCATTCAAATAATTTTTTACATCTGAAAAGCTGCATTCTAATGAATCAAATTAAATTTCAACTATTGCAAAATCGCAATCCACAGGGTAGCGTACCAATTGTGCTGCAATAAGAAGTTTAAATAACTTATATATAATTAATATATTTCACTCATCTATTTTTTATTGTATAGAAAATTCAATTTTATTTCATATAACTAATGGGTTTTGAAGATGATAGACCGTATTGGAGTTAAAGATGATAGACCCGATCAAAACATTATTCATTATAATTATCACCTCAATTACTGTTTTAATAAACTGCTTCAATTCAGTCAAATTCTTTGGTTTCGTTTTGTACACCTTCTGCTTGAGGTAACCCCATAAAAAAAGTCTAATACAGTCAGGTTAGGCAACCTTGGGAGCCAGCGGAAAGTGAAGTTTCTGTATGTTAATTTGTTTACGAATTTTCGCTGAAGCTTCGTCATAACCGCTATGGCTATGAATGCAGTTGCTCCATCTAGCTGGAACGAAATGCTGTTGAAAAGGGTATGTCTTCGAAGCAGTTCTGGGTAAAAAAACTTCTTCAAAATCATTAAATAATGATCTCCATTTCTGTAAAGAAGTATGGCTTCGCAATGCGCCTTAATGAAACTACAGTGACTCCTTCTGGGTACAGTTCCATCACATGAAGTATTTCCGGGTTAGATTCACTCCATGCACAGAAATTTTGCTTGCTTGCCGTTTACGGTTAGATCAAAATGAACCACAACAGACACAGACAATCAGTTTGTCAAGTTGTTGTTTTCTTTGGTGATTTTTATAAATTTTTGGCAAAATTCCATACGAATAGGTAAATCCAGAAGGTTTAACTTGCTTGTAGTCTAGACTTTGTACGGAAAACAGTTTAAGCCATCAGGAATTATCCATTGTAATGACCGCCTGCCTTCAAGTTGAGCAGATAAGTTTGTAGTCTAAATGCTTGGAACCCCGAAAAAAAGATTTGCATAGCGTAGGGGCTCATGCTTTGCAGTCCTTCATTTCCGTCCAAAGGACATTTATAAGGTGGGATCCAAGCATTCACTTTAATAAGTCTAAACAGTACCCCGCCAAATAAACAAACAAAAATTTGCCGAATACTCACACAGTTATTATAAAATTGTATACTGTTATATAATGCTAAGTGTTTGTAGCACGATTCGTGCGCCACATAGTAGTTCACCCACAGTGCCAGGGAAACTATGTCAACTGTCATAATATTGACATATTTTTACGTTTAAATGTTTTTACTACTCACAACATTCACACATATAAATATTTTTTGTAACCCGTTCTTTTTTACGATTTCTTTACATGTGAGAGTAGCTGGATATCGGAAGCAAAACACTGACATCCGCACGTGAATTTTGTGGGTGGTTGTAGTAGAGGTGTCACATAGAAACCGCAAACCATTGAGTAAATTACTACTGTTACTACCCACCCGCCGGCAAAGAAACAGCACGCGAAATGAAACCGAATAAATTATTTGTCAACCTCGAAAACAATGATAGCAGAAAAGGGGTTCTATTTGTTTTGTTTTTTTTTCACCGCAAAATGTCATGCAATATCTCTAGTTATTGTTTGGGGGCAGGATGGACGGGAATTTTTGCCATGTAGATGGTGTTTTTAGATTCATTATTTGTGACATGTGTCGTTTGTACTCTCAATGGTATTACAAATGCACGCGAATAGTATTTTATATGGAATTTTTGCAACGTTTCTTGGAGGAATGTTTTTTTGAAGTGGCAGTTATGTGTGGCAAATGAAAAGCTATGAGATTTGTGGCATATGCTTAAAGGAATTAAACACACAAACACATTAGATTTGGACTTTAGGGAGGTCAGTGATCTTTAATATCCGTGGCGTATGTAGAATATTGGCAAGAAATATCAATCATACATAAAAAGAAGCGATAAATAGTAACGTATATTTACTAATATTGAATTATTGTTTATTGTTTTGCCAAACCGATATTTAAAAATAACTTAAACCAAAGGTTGTTGTACTTCAATATAAGAATAAGTACACATTCATTTCCTATCATTAGCACTTGTACTTTACTTACAGGGTGGTTCAAAATTGCTCTACTGATATTTGTCAATGGAGGCCGTTGTTTACAGATGTTGAAGGAGTTTTTTTTCACTCAGAACTGCACCGAAGACATGTCCGTTACAACAGCACTTGGTTCCAGCAAGACTGAGTAACTACACACACAGAAAGACTGGTTCTGGCGGAGCTCCAACGAAAATTTCCACACAAATTAATATCCAGAAACTTTACTTTCCAGATTGCACCAGACTTTTTATTTATGGGGTTATGTCAAGCAAGAGGTATGCAAAACGAAACCTAGAAATTGAACTAAAATGAAGCAGTCTTTTAAAACAATAACTGAGGCAATCCCGAGTTCAAACCCCCAGACTTTCAGTGGGGTTATGCCAAGCAAGAGGTGTGGATAATGAAATCAAAGAATTTGACAGAATTCGGTCAGTCTTTTGAAACAATAACTGAAGTGATTCCGACTTCAACCCTTCAGGCAGCAATAAACAATTTTCTAATCAGGTGTTGCATATGCGTGAAAGAGCATAGAGGTCGTTTACCGTCTATCATCATCAAAAGCAATTAGCTATATAAAATAAAATTTAGTTTTCTATACAATAAAAATTAATGAATGAAATACATTGATTAGAAATTATGTGAATTTCTCATTGCAGCAAAATTGGTGCGCCACCCTGTACGTAAATGGCGAATAAAATAGATATACTCATCTATTATATGTCACACGTATGAAAACAATTCCAGGCGCTTTGGCCCCCTACGCTACTTCCTCAATTCGACAAACAAAATTTCGATAGTATTTCAAATGCCTGGCCCTTAAAACGGAGTTTTGGTCGCCCTCATCTGCATCATCGTCCATTGAGTTAATTGTCGAAAACCTTTCATACTCGAGCTTTTGAGTCCATTTGCACTACATAACGCAATTAAGGCAATTGCTATATCTTGATGCGCTTGACCACGTCGATATACGAGTATTACTCATATAGTTCATTGATCGTGCTACGCCGACACTCTCTGTTAACGATGATGGGTTCATACATTTTCAGAGTATTTTTCTCTCGGGTACTTCCAGCACTGATTCATCAGTTCACGTATTTCTTGTGTCATAACCCAGGGAGCTGTGCGCTACAACAAGACAAGTAAAACCAACGTCTGGAACAATCGGATTTTTATTCGCCGAAAGAAGGCTTCATCATTGAATCGCTTGCTTAACCCATTGCAACATCTGTTAGCAAACAATACTCTCCCCTTAATCTCCATGCTGACATCATTCTGGATGATTGCGACGCAACCGAGTTGGATGAATTCATCCCCCATTCCAAAATTATAGTTGTCAACATTCGTAAAGCGCACTCATGTTTTTTAAAAAAAAAAGTTCCGTCAGATTTGTATAAAATCTGTTTCGTTAATAAAAATAAGTTTATTGAAAATTTGATACATACACACACAACTAATTTGGTGGATATTTTTTTGCACACTACAATGAAATGATCATTTATGTGGTCATAAAATATGTTAAATTTATTTATATCGTAGATCATTAAGCCAATAACTTATATTATATCCAACGAACATTGGAAATCAGGAAAAAAAAGTTATAGCAAAAACCCTGATTTCAAGCTTCACTTGTTTCAGGCCTATTTAAAAAAAATCCGAGCCTTCAAAGATACCACGAAGATGTAATATGGAACTTACACTTCGGCCAGTAACTTCAGTCAGAGAAGCCTGAACTGGGGCCAGTAAGAGGAATGAAACATCCTGTTGGTTTAGCTTATCACCAACCACCCACCTATTATACATATATTGGCTATGAAAATCCAATGGTGATTCAAAAAACACTACCACCAATATTTTACTAACCTCACAAATGCAGGGTGTCCGTCGGGAAGGTATACTACTTTGTTTTGCCGCCATTTTGGTAAACATTAGTCTTGACAGTTCAGTCGTTCAGTTCAGTTGGCAGTCGTGAAGTATAGACGTGGCAAATTTATTATGGAAAAATATTCGATAAATCAATCGTTAAAACATTCTATCAAAATCAATCATCGATTACTGTGACGATGAGAAAGTTATGTGAAATATTTTGGAGAAACAAAGTGCCAACAAGACGCACTATTTATCGTGTAGCGAATGATTTCGAAGAAAAAGGGTCTTTAGCTGATAGGGCCAAGAAGGAACTACAACGTACTGCAAGATAGGCTGAAACCCGAAAATTGCTGCTGCTCAAGAATGTGTTCAAAACAATCAATCAACCTCAATTCGACACTGTGCTCAGGAGCTTGGTCTTCAAAGAACAGCTTTGGCCACAATTTTGCACAAGGATTTGCAGTTGTTTCCTTTTAAGATTCAGTTGACACAAGAGCTCCTTCCACAAGACCATTTACGTCGCCGTACATATAAGATGTTAAAGCTCGCCCATGACAACCCCGATTTTCATGATTTTCGTGGCCTCCATGGTTGCCTGATTTGATTGCTCCGTGGTTCTTTTTGTGGGGTTATCTGAAAAGCGAGGGTAATGCAAACAAACCAAAAACGCTTGAGCAACTCAAATAAAATATTCGTGATGAAGTTAATGAAATACCGCGTGAAATGTGTGAGAATGTAATGAAAAATATGCTCAAAAGGGCTCGCATTGGTGAAGCTAACAGAGGCGGACATTTATCTGATATTGTATTCCATACGCAATTGGCGATATTCAATAAAACATTTATCAATGTAAGATCCATTCTCCTTCATTCAATCAAAAATTATAAACAAACAAAGTAGTATACTTTCCCGACGGACATCCTGTATTATGTGAAATTCTATTTGATGCATCAATACGAAATATTTGTTTAGTTCCCTCATTTGTGCAGATGTTGCTATGGATGATCTCACCAAAGAAATATTCTTGGATTACCTGATGGAAGCATACAACTACTGTCCTTTGCATGGCATTATTCTCGTAGCTTTCAAAGTAACATATAGGGAGGATAAATATTCGTGGCCCAAGAGTGAAAAATTCCATTAATAGCTTTGCTGCGATATTGAATGTGGTAGATAGAACCGAGTTTAAACTCAAAGATTTTCATAGATCCTCTTGAATATCACCTGCTGAAAACTCAAGAAACCGGATTGACAGCATGACAGTAACTTGCCATGAGCGTTCTAGTGGTTCATGATGTTAATATGTACTCTGTTCACCACCTGGTTGCAACTAACATTACATTTGCTTCATCCCACAGCGCCAGTTCTGTTTATCGAAAGCTGCCCACTTGGCACGTTATATCACAACCACAAATTTCATACCAAGAAAGATGAGGTTCATACCCATATAAGGTTTGAGAATAGGTTAAGGTCGTAGTAAGAGAGTTGAGTGAATCGAAAATTATAATTAAACCATCGAAATTTACCCAATACAATGTTGGACACTCCAAAAGTGATTACGGCCAGAAGTGATCAATCTCTATCTAACAATCTTCATCAATTACTGCTACACAATATCACATATTTTGGCGTTCGATGGCATCTACCACAAAAGTCATATTACAATATGTAAGGCCATCTTCATACAAGCCCTGGCACCATAACGCAGCAATGCAGCCAATTGCCACATGTGTTCTAACCGCTTTCTTAGAAGTAAGTATCGGTCTCAACAACTGCAGATAGTAGTAGAGCCCGAAAATTGTATCAATATTTCACGGTACATGAAATCACCCTGAAAGGGCAGAAACCTCACTATGGAAATACATAGCATGTTACACATGTGGAGTCAGAAATTTTACGGGTTCTTAACTGTCGAAAGCAACTAAGTTCTTATATATTTCATGGTGCTATCTATAGCTTTGTTACTTACTGTAAGAAACAAATCATTGTTTTCTGTGTGTATCTTTAGACATTTCTCAAAAGTTTAGTATTTTTTCTATGCAACTGTCAGTTGTTTTTGCGTAGTCAAGAAAATGCGCTCGTTTAGTAAAATTTGAATTGGCTCTTCGACAGAAACTCAGGACCTATAAAGCAGAGTTTAACAAAAAGTATTTTTTTTATGTCACAAAAGTTGCAAAAGCTGTGAAAGCAAATACTTCTCTGTATCTGGTAACTCCGCTAGCTTCCCATACTGTCATTCATTACATTTCCAACTCAAGACGGATATGATACATTATATAAGATTATTACTCCTACCATCTCACAGCCACTGTATGAACTCCTGAAACTAATGTTTTTGACCCTGTCATACTTATAATATTATTAGTCTGCCACAGCAACACAAAGTTCAACATTATTTAAAGTCACATAAGAAACCACAGTCTTTGCACATTTTACTACAATAACGGCTTAAATTATGTACTCACCCGAATCCGGGTGATTTTGCAAATCAAAGAGTCGCCCTCATATTTGAGTCGGTGCCAACAATTGTGACATTTAATACGATAAGTGCTCTTGGTGCATTTTTGCAAATTTAATGGAAATTATAACTACGGGTGGGAAATCTGTTCATGACAATTCGGCCACATACATTCACACAAACTCACACACACACAATCAGGAAATGCATGCAGACAGGGAGAGAGAGGCTCATAATAATTTTAATAGTGATACCAGTACACACACAGTGTAAGTGCTTACATTGAAATGAGCATTAAAGGATAATTGTGCAAAAAATTTAGTGTATGCGTTCGCTGTACTTGAGCACACACAAACCCACATTCATATTTGCATATAAATGGCAAATTATAAAGGAACATTAACCTCAAAATGCACTGACATATAATTACAAAACATTAGACATATGCCAATGGATAATATCAAATGCAGCGTTCATACAGCAGTTGAAATGCTCAACATTTTACGTGCAATGTTGGCTGAGTATTTATCTGTTTTAATGTATCTACATTGGTAAATCTACAACCGAGCGTAGTGTGAACTGTGACTATCATTAAAATTTAATTACTGGAAATGGGAGTGGCTGAAATGGCATAAAAGTGAAGAATGACTGATACTTGCCTTATATTTTAGATATAGAAAACTATTTATATTCATAGTATAAAATGAAATTTCAGAACTACGCATTCTTTTAACAAGGAAAATTTCTTTAAAATTATTTAAAGTTACCTAAGCAAATGCTTTAATATGTATACAAAGTTGATTAAAGTAGTCTGCGATGTGATTGAGTAGAAGCTAATTTAGTATAAAGAATGACTGAATATCAAAATTGTCCGCATATTTTTTTTTTCCTTCACCTTATGTAGGTACCAGGCCACAGTGGCATACCAGAGAACTGCAGAGCAAACGAACTGCCAAGACTAGGAACAACCTTGCAGACTCCAACCGGGTTGGCATCCGTGGGCATGCCTCTAGCCACTTGCAAGGTCCTACTTCGAGATAGAGCATATTTAGCAGTAAATGGAAAGTGGGCGTCTGTCCGAGACTGTAATCAATCCAGAGAAATGGCTCCCCGCCTAGATGTGAAGCGTCCACACACACTGCTGTTGCTATCAAGACCTGTCGTCTCATTGTTTGCATCCGTCATGTTCGTACACAGTCTGATTGGAAAACATGCAGTGAGACTGAAGGTTGCGACTAGTGACTTCTGCAGAAGCTGTAGGAATGAAGAGGAGGAGGAAGATTACATAGAACACCTTCTCTGCAGTTGCACCGCCATGGCGAACAGGCGGGTATCAACACTGGGCTATTATTTCTTTAGGGTCCTTGGAGGTCTTGGCGATATAGATATTGTATGACTTAAGAGCTTCTTGGAGGGTGAGGGAGCTTCAAGATGGTTTAACGGGGGAAACTAGGGACAGCCATACCTCTAGTTTCCGTTGTATCACAATGGACTTTGCAATCTAAATCAGTCTGTCTATTCAGACTGCCATACTGACCTAACCTAACCTAACCCTTGTATTCTCCTTGAAAGTAATGGTACAAAAGTATGTAAAAATAACGAACTGCCGGCTTAAATATGCTGAAAATACATACTATATGATTAACATTTAGAGAAGTCTTCCTCCAATTCGGATTACATACTATATGATTAACATTTACAGAAGTCTTCCTCCAATTCGAAACATTCTATTTACCCTTTTCAACTAATGCCAAAATACCCAACTGAAATGGACAATGAATAAATTAAATAGATTTTTCAAATCTACTGGTGAATTGAATAACTCAGTACTGCTCCCCACAGAACACATTTTATTTTAGGGAAAAGTTTTTCAAAGTTCATCGGAAATAGTAGCAGTATAAAGAAGAATTCCTATAAAGAAGAATTCCTTTCGTGAATTAATTTTCTCCCTTTTTGAAATCAATTATACATAAAGTTGGCATCGCAATATCGGCAAATTAGAAGCTAATTTTATTACCAAGATCTCACTCTATTTGGAAGAGAAATGTGACAATTAATAGTAATTGATGAAAGTTTGGGCCTCTTACCAACTTGATTTGAGCAGTTTTAGATGGTAAAAAGGGCAAAAATATTCAGACAGCCTCGAATCGCTTTACTTAATACGTAATATTAATTGTAATGAAACTTTGGAACCAACTGGGTGCCAGTAACATTTTCAACACACATTGTAACAAAAATGTATCGTGAATTGATCCATTAATAATACCTCTTAAATGGATTGTCAAAATGCTTTTTGTTATCAAGTTATCACAACTATCCTCTATAATGACATCGAGTTTGGAAAGGATCTTTCATTGAATTTGTTTACATTACTGGATCATGCCAGTATATCTAAAGTGTATTTTGCGATCTTTATAATGGATGAAAATATCGAACAAGGAATTTGTCTCAAATGTTGTATAGCAACTAAGACTTGGCAGTTTGTAAAATGTACACAGTAATTCATTTCAATATATACTGTAACAGAAAACTATCGGGAATTGATCATTTAATAAGGTTGCTTAAATGGATTATAAAAATTTTTTTTGTCGCTAAGTTGGCACAACTGTCCTCTGTAATGACGCCGAGTTTGAAATCGATTTGTCCGTGAATTTGTTGGCAGTTTTTGTTAGTTTGTCTCAAGTGAATTATGCAATGTATTATGGATTACAACGGATGACAAATTCCATATAGCACATAAAATTTCGTATGCCGAATCGCTCAAAACGCTACAGAAGCCTTATTTTGAATCGATTTTGTCAAAAATACGTACATGCGATTGCTACAGTGTATCCAAAAGCGTATCGTTATGTGGTGGAAAGTTTGCCTCACTCTTGGCCGATCATCAGCGTCTTCAGCTTAACAAGGAGAAGGTGACAAAAACCGTAACTGGAAATCGTCATTTAAGTTTAAGAGGGACAGCCGTAGAACTTTTTGTCTCACGAATGTATTCGTACCATTCTACACGGTATGACTCGTGGTGCCCTTCGACTATATCCAAAAGAACGGAATTTTCTTCAGAAACTTATTGGAGTAAAAATTGCTCAAGAAATTCTAGAACAAATCAGTTTCGATTCCACAGTCCCAAAACGTATTGTAACTGGTGATAAGGCATGGGCTTACCAGTTTGACGTGCAAACCGTTTAACAACTTCCAGAATGGCATCTACCAATTTAGTCGAAATCGAAAACAAAAACACATCAAAATCGATCAAAAGCCAAGGTAATGTTGGCTCTTTTCTTTGAATACCACAATGCCGTGCACTCCAAACTGTTGCCAGAAGATCACTCGATAAATAAAATAATGAAGATTGCAGGTAAACGTAAGTAAAGTTAGATCTTATTAGCTAAGCCTTGTCAGGCGTAAAAGAAGGCCAGATTTGTGGAAAGGAAAGTCACGAATTTTACACCACGATAACGCATCATCTCACAAGGTTATCGTCATGAACGAATTTCCTACCAAAAACTCAACAAATTCAATCAAACATCCGCCATATTCAATTGATATGATTTCAACAGACATTTTTCTTTTTCGGAAATTCAAATTACAACTTCGAGCAACTACTTCCAGTCGAAAGCAGATATAAAAGGGAATTCGCGGCTAGAATCATTTTAATGATTATATTACTCGTATTATTACGGAAGTAATAATAGCTATAATGTGCCCTACTGATTAACTCCAGGTACCAGACTTAGTTTTTGGTAGAAAGCAGACCGTTATTAAATATTCAAATATATATAAAATATTCAAATTATTCTTAGCAGGTGCCAGGGCAAATTCTTATCCAATGCTAAGTTTTACATTACAATGATTGATGAGCCATTTGATAAAAGACCAGAACGTTGAGTATTGAGTAATCTAAAAAGAAAATCCATTGAGTAATCTAAAAAGAAAACGCTGGCTTTGGAATTTTCAATTAAAAGTCACTTAAAAAAGGCCACAATGATGAGTCATGAGTCATTAAAAAAAAAACTCCAGAATGAAACTCTGGCCTTGGATTTTTAATTAAAAGCTGCTAACGAAAAGTTCTCCACTTGAACTAAAAGTACTTTACAGTCTCTGTCTATAGTTTTAAGCATAAAATACATGCATCTGAAATTCATGTTCAACAAATATCTTCCCATATTCAGCTAGGATGTGAAATTTATTTCAAAAAAGGGAAAATTTTATAAAGGGTAGCTCATGAATCGTTCTACAAGACAAAACGTAGTAACTTTTTTCCTGTACGAATGATCGATTTATTTATTTTTCTTTATTATTTGCATTTTAGCGTTTAGATTTATTAAAATGAATGCTTGGGATACCAAACAGAGGATTGGGGAGGACAGCAGCACAATGCTTTGCAGTCCTTCATTTCCGTCCAAAGGAAATTTAGGCGGGAGGTTGGCGGCACTACCCTCAGTGGATGGACCATTATGAGGTGGGCCAATATCGAGATCCCTATGTTCGTGCCATGTTTGTTCGATCAAGATCCCTATGTTCGGGTTCAAGACACAATCGCGGTTGTAGCTTCATCAATTCAAGCTAATCCAAGCGTTTCGAAACTTATCGGCGCAAATTGGAGATAGCAGACGGTCATTACAACGGTTGATTCTTGATGACTTAAACTTGTTTCCGTACAGAGCTCAAATTACAAGCGAGTTAAATCTTCCGAATTTGTCTATTCGCCTGGAATTTTACCAAAAAAATTATGAAATGGCCAAAGAAGACAACGACAAAATGACCTTTTTATGCCTGATGAAGCCCATTTGGATCTAAACGGCAATGTAAACTAGCAAAATGACCATATATGGAGTGAATGTAATCTAGAAATAATTCATGAGATGGAACTACACCCAAAATGAGTCACTGTGTGGTGAGCAGTTTCATCAAGTTGCATTGTGGGGCCATACTTCTTTGGAGAAAACATAAACTATCAATGCGGGCCGTTATTTAAAGATGTTGAAGGAGTTTGGTTTGCCCAGAACTGCGCCGAAAATGTATCTTTTTTGACAGCATTTCGTTCCAACAAGATGGAGCAACTGCACACGTGGCCAGACCGGTTATAGAGGAGCTCCAACGAAAACTCGCAAACAAATTAATATCAAGAGACTCCATTTTCCCGATTGCACCAGACTTCTTTTATGGGGTTATGTCAAGCAAGAGATATGCAAAATGAGGTCCACAAATTTGACAGTCATTTAAAATAATAATTGAGGCAATTCCTCAGGCCTTCAATGGGGTTATACCAAGCAAGAGGTGTGCAGAATGAAATCAAGGAATTTGACTGAATTGAAGCATTCCATTAAAACAATAATTGAGGCTACCGCGATTTAAACCCTTCAGGCCGCAATGAATAATTTTCTGAGCAGATGTCGCATATGCTTGAATGAGCACGGAGGTCATTTACGGCCTATCATCTTGGATCATATTGGAAAAGGTTATGGTCTGAAAGCGTGCTTAACGGCATGTGCCCCTGGCAATTACGCTTCACAATGGATGCCTGAATATATATCCAGAGATGCGTGAATGGATTAGTTAAGAATTTTGTTTTCTGAGCTTTCGTAATTGCACCGCATCAGTCAAAGACTGGCGGCATGTATTGTGTGAATGCCCTTTACAGTTAGACATAAAGAATCGCCAAACGTTAGTGTTTTTTAGACCATATGTTGACTGGGTAGTCAGTAATGCGACTTTTACTCCCGGTGTCTTGGGTATAGCAGCAAAGACTGCTTGGTTGGTGTTTACGCGGGTATGGGGGGTTTGGAACATCGACAAATATTTGCTCAAGAGATTTTAGAGAAATGAGAACGCAAAAGCACGTAAGTATTAAAATTCGGGGTTTATTTGACTGCAAATTTATATTTTACCTTCAGGGCCACAGTAATAAATTATTGATAACGTTGGGTACAAAATTACAGTATATTTTCTGCTTTTTGACAAAAATTCTGTTTTTCTATACAGCAAATGGGGATTACTTAAGTGACTGAGATTTAGAGACGAACTGACTTATGTCGTTATAAGTAAAGATTGATAAGCCTCCGTCTGTTAACGAAACTTACTGCTAGAATCCTGTTTGAGTGATTAATCTAAACAAGAGAGGAAAATACTCATAATACAGCAAGGATTAATAAATTAGGACTATTTTAAATTAATGTTGGGTTCGAATTCAAACAGTTGGCTTAGGCCACTACGACGTAGTTATGGTGAGGCCTTTTCAAGGCGGTCTGACCTAAAGTTTAAAATTGCCTTCATCTCCGCCAATAAGGAAGATTTACCTTATATTAATATATTATTATATATTATTATTGCCATAGCTTGCTGCCAAATTGTTGACTGCTATTCCTTAATGGTTCAATGGTTTACTTAACTGTCTCACTGTGGGTAAGGGCTTCGGTGTGAGACTCACGTGAAACCACCGTGAGCTCCCTATATACGTTAGGGAAAAATTTGTACATCAATTTAAGTTCGTACCCGTATATTGAATTTAATAATTTTAACAATTTAATAATTTTATTGTAGCTTCATCGTACTTATGTTTTGGCAATGACTTCAGAAGCATATTCAACATAATTCAAATGGATACCTAACATACTTCACTCCCATATCTAGCTGGGCACCAGAAATGTTCGCTGTTGAAATTGAAATTAATTCATTTCCTAAACGAACAGACATCCATCGAACGCATCATAAAAAATTTATGTATTGTTTTTCAAACTTCCATCATTTGCACTTCAATTGCTTAAAATCCCAGCAACATTTAAATACCTCTTCAACATCCGACAAACCTATAGCTGCCCTTTAACGTGAGCTCCATATTAATCCGTATAATATTACAATTATTCTCAAATGACATTTATGGCGTTGTTCTTTCGTATTGTGTTTTTGTCAATATTGTCGTTATATAGATCTCATATTGTGTTAAACCGCTCGCAATAATAAATCGATAAATTTTATACAGCATTAATTTTATTTCGACACATCTATTTTGCTTTTTCCACCAACTCCTCCCTTCACCACTGCTGACTGCTATTCCCCAGCGTGGCTAAGGGTAATGCACTAATGAAGAGTGGGAGTGAAAAACAATAACTTGGGTTAGAATGATGTTCACAAGCGATGATGGTGGCGCTGATGGTGATGTTGACGACTGCCGCGCAAAATATGATGATGATGATGGCGTTACTTCCAATGCTATCAAGCAAAGGAGGTGGCGAGCATGCAGCAGCAGCGGTGGCGTCAATGATTTTGATGGTGATGATGGCATTGCAGATCATTCGACCATAAATGGCAACGAAGCAGAAATACTCGTATAGCTACCGATTCTGTTGCTAATGTTGTTATTGTTGGTATTATTACTGTTATTATGTCCGTAATGAAATAATACAATATATCAAATAGACAACAAAAACAGCAAAAGAGGCTGAGGCAGAGACAGAGAGGGAGAGAGAGCGAGTAACAATAAATATTACATAATAGCAATATAAATAACAAATAAAATGTGACAACTTTAGCAGAGGGCATCTGTGTGTGCATGTGTATTGATGCTATCGATGTGTAAATATATGTGCAAACACACATTTGTGTAAATAAACCGTCTGCTTATTCTCGCATGAAAGTTTAGAAAATGAAACAATTTTACACAAAAAATAAACGAAAGAGGTCAGCAGAATATAAATTTGGTTAGGGTAACTACCAGCTACAACTAGAGTTTTTCATATATATACCAGCGATGAACAAATTGTGGCCCATTTGCAGGCTATGATTAAAGAATTATAGGTAAAATATTGATTTTCTATATATCCGTCCATATATGTATGTAAAAAGCTATTGGAACATGCACGTTGATGTTGCCCATTTGCAAGCCTCCTCAATGAAGAATATTAGGCTATGTCAAGCCCACCAGGCAGCCAATCAGCCACACAAATATAGCTAAGGTATAGTTCAGGCGACTTAAAAACAAGAAATATACTTGGTTACCGAATATTGTGCACTTTAAATGCTTATTTCTGTTGTTATGTTCTGAGACGCTCTAATTGAGGGTAAATATTACATATTTAGTTCTTTCAAATCCACCGGTGTGGCAAGGCTATCAGCTGTTAAAGAAATACCTGCCACTTGAAGTGTTATTTATATCGCAAAACGCTTGCTATTTACGAATATGGATCGTATAACAACCGAAGAATGCTTAAAATAGTTTAAACTTACTACAAAAGTAGTGAATCACAGGCGGGCACTTTTCATCCATTACGTGGTGATTATGGTCGTCATAATCGATCTACTGTGCAAGGAATTAGCAAGATTATAAATAAATTTGAAGAGACTGAGAGTTTTATAGATGCGATCAGGCCTGTGTATCATCGCAATGTGCGCACTGCTGGAAATATCGCTTCTGTTAGGGAAAGTGTGGCGGATAATCCGAATTTGTTGATTCCACGACGTGTTCAGCAACTAGGCTCATTATGGCGTATTTTATACTTGAATTTCCACCTCTACGCATATAGAGTCTAACGTACGCAACAATTAAAGCCGGTCGACCATACACAACACCATAGATATGCTGATTGGATGCTAACGTAATAGGCTTTCAATGCTGATTTTTCTAACAAAATTTTCTTCGGCGATGAAGCCTATATCTCACTCAGTGGTTACATCAACAAGCAAAATTGTGGAGAATGCATTGCATCCGGAAAAAGTGACTGTTTGGTGCGCATTATGATCTGGAGGTGTCACTAGGTGTATTTTTTCAAAAATGACCGTTACCAATCATCAATTCAATTCAATAACAGACTTTTTTAAGCCTGAAATTGAACATTACCTACTGGACGATATGTGGGTTCAACAAGACGGTTTTATGGCATGAAAAGTTTTCAGAAAGCGAAATTGCATATTTTGGGGACGTCAATTGTCCACCAAGATCATGCGGTTTAACGCTGTTACACTTTTTTTGTGGAGCTACGTCAAACACCTTGTTCACGCGGATAATCCCAAAACGTTGGAGTATTTGAAAAGCCACATTCGTCCAGCTATCGCCAAAATACCACCCAAAATTTAAATGTGGAAAAAAGTGGTCGAAAATTACCTCAAAAGCATCCACTGCTGGAATCGTTTAAATAACATTTGAATTTAACGGTCATTTAAATAACATTTTATATCGTATATAATGGCAAAGTTACTCAAATTTAATTTTACCTTTAAAACCTAGAAATGTAACGAGTTAACAAAGACCAAGATGTATAAAATATCTCTTATTGAAACCCATTTATAAGGTACATAAGAGACAATCCCTGGTACTACTATAGCCACTAAAGAGCGTAACAGCTTTCCATTAAAATTAATGGTTTAAAAGTTTACATCTAAAACTCAAACACGCGGACACACACACATTACAACGCCCTCTATCGGACATAATATGCAAATAAATTCGACGTTTGACTCGTTTTAATCGCAGCAAAAATATGCTATGACTAAGTGACTTTGAAAGCATTTACAGGCCAAAATAGAATTTAATGCATTAATAGCAGGACAAAATCCTTCTTAAGAAATATTTTGTTTATCTTCTATTAAACATTATTTAAAGTAAAAATTTTTTGGTAATATCGTTGCCCTTTATAAAATTAACTAAAAAACTTTCAAAGTAAAAAGTTTTTTAATATATCTAAGCACTCGGTTTGAATAGTGATAACAACAGCATTGATTTTTCCTTGTACAAAATTTGGAAATCTGTACAGCACCCTGTGATTGAACATGATGAATGCGATGTAAACTAAACTTTCGACTAAACTAAACTATAATTTTAAGGCCCATTATCGAATAAGGCTCGACACTCCTGCTTAATCAATATTGTACGTTTTTGTTTGCTACATAAAATGTAAACAATTAGTTGTATAAATATATAAGTCTGTTTGTTTCGGAAAGTATCAAAGGATATCAGCAGAATTATGCTAATGGGTAATTTTAATAACGTTAATGCAACAGTTTATCTAAAAATGTATACAAATTAAAAATTTATAATCATAGTTAAATATTAAAATTTTTTGTACATTAATTGCGATAGTGCATGATTTACTAACTGTAAACCTCTGAATGTCATTGCCAAAAGTTCTAACTAGGCTCGTCGATTGCTCGTTTATTTGAAGTCACTATAGAGGACTTCAACGCCTTCGATTTGCCATACGCTGCATTACAGAGTATATTTGTGAAGGTCTTCTATTAATAATTTTTTTTACTCCATGTTGCAAGGACTTCTAGGTTTGAAATCTTATACGCAAAAGAGGAATGTAAATTCTGGAATAGTTTTCAAGTGCACAAAAAAATTAGGTTTTTCGGAAATACCAGCCTCCAGGACCAAGTTATCTCACCGACATCTAGAGGTGAGTAATCCTTTAAATTTCGAAGAACATGCGATGACAACATGAGGTCAACTTTTTATATAACAAAAACCAAAAATAGGAGAGAAAAATTCCATACATAGAGTTAAACTACATTTGTAAACTTTTCATGATGTAATTTCTTATCCAGATTTTACTTTCCTTTCAAAATAGCATTGTAAAGTAAGATATTCCATTCTTTTAAAAGTTCTTATGAAAATCGTATTAAAAGCTAAATATGTGGTAAAATGCCGACAAATGAAGGAATGTTCGCTTAATAAATTCTTATAAAAGGCTCGCTGTAGAAGCCTCAATTTGTTTTACAAATGACCCGAAATAAACATGGATCTAGAGCTACTTACACGCATCAATATCCTAATATCACTGTACCCAATTTCCAAATCTAAAATATGGAATTGTAGCTTAGTTACCTGAAAGCAGAAAATTAGAAACGGAATTAATAAACTACAAATTAGAAAGAGTTATGCTAAATATGCTAGATTAATGCAAAGTAGTTTGATGTTGCTTTATTATTAATATTGAGTAACGTTAAAGATTAGTTTTTGAATATTTAAATGTTGTAGTTGAATGTAAGCTTTATATATATATTCTTATTGGTTAGATTCGAATCATATGGTTTTACAAGTTTCTAACAACACCAACGAGAATAAAACGCCCCTCTAACCATTTCTTACAAATCACTGAATTGAGTCACGTGATTTTACTTGGACTTTGTTACCCTGTTACATGAGAAAATTACGGTTAACCCCAATAAATATTTCCAAAATATATTTTTAAACATAACGACATACGAAAGCGGTTCCAAATTACCGAACTGACATGTAGATGGTGCCAATAGTTTGAAAAAAAAAAAATATTTTGGTGAAAATAATTTTATATAAATTATAAAATAAATTATAAAATATATGTTTTAAACATCAAGGCGCTACATGTTTAGTATTTTTATTTGAGCCATTTAAAATAAATGATCTCAGTGAATTCGTTAACATGGAAAATATTGATCGCCGTTATGTAATTCAATATTTCAATTCGAAAGATCTCAGGCTATCCAATATTAAAATCAAGCTAGATTCTACTCTGGGAGAGTCTGCTACTTCATTTAGGACTGTAAAATATTGGTTAGCAGAATTTAAACGAGGCCGTACAAACTGCTAAGACAAACACCGTAGTGGTCGACCAATTGAAGCGACCACGCCAGGCACGATTAAAAAAATTCACAAAATTATTGGATGATAGTCGACTGAAGTTGTGTGAGCTAGCTGTGAGCTAGCATTTCAAAATGTGCTATAAATCTTATATTGATTGAAGATTTGAAAATAAGAAAGCTGTTCGTAAGATGGGTGCCGCGCTTGCCTTCAATAGAGCAAAAACCACGTCGTGAAGATATTCTATGGTCTAGTACAGTTTGGTTGGTTTGGCGATGTTTCATTGCAAAAAATCCGATCTAGTTATAACCATAGATGAGATATGGTCTAGCACTTCATACCAGAGACAAAGAAATAATCAAAGCAGTGAACTGGAATGTGAGAATCGTGTTCAAAGAAAGTGAAGATGGTTCCATCTTCAGGCAAGGTCATGGCGTCTGTTTTTTGGTATGCGCATGGAATTATTTTTATTTATTTACTGATTATCTTCAGAAAGGAAAAAACCATCAATCGCGAATATTATGCTAATTTATTGCAGAGTTTGGGTGACAAAATTATGAAAAAGGCCGCATTTGTTTCATCAAGAAAATGCTCCAAGTAAATCATCCTCTTTTGCGATGGCCAAAATTAATGAATTAAAGTTCGAATTGCTTTAAAAAGCACCTTATTTGCCAGATTTAGCTTGTTTGGACTATTTTCTATTTCCAGACTTAAAAAAATGGCTCGGTTGTAAAAGATTTGCCGACACTGAAGAGGTGAATTTTAAGCAGTTTCATATTTCTTACCACAAACACGGTATAAAAGCTATTGAATGTTGCTGGAAAAAGTGTAATCAGCTAAAAAGAGATTATGTTGAAAAGTAAGAATTTTTGTGTGTCTTCGTCTTCCTTATACTCTTCAAGGTGAAAAATGTAATATTCATCTCATATTCTGTATTAGTCAAATCCGAAATAAGTCCTTTAACATAAAGTTCAAGCATTGGTGCATATTTGAATTGAAATAAATCACATTTACAAAAAATATTTATGTTTCGAATCAGAGTGTCCATTGGCAAAACCAACTACATTTTTAAGATAATTTTTAAAGTGGGCAGTCAAAACAAAACCTGATTAGATTTGATGGTGTTTAAAGTGAAAAATTGGTAAAACGCAAAAATTTATACATCTCGAAAATGGAGAGTCTGACGCCGAACTTAACTGAATTTTGAGTTAAAAGAGTCTCGTTTATCAACTGTGCTCACCACTTGTCCTCACCAATAAAACTAACTTTTTTTTTAAATTTCTAAAATCAATCAACCGTGGCTTTAGGGTAGTAAACGTTACTCTTGTGCATGTTTTAATTTGTTCAAACTGCAATATATAAATTATGTTTCTTCGAGCTGCGGCAATCTTACTGTGCTGACGAACGCATCGAGTATTGTAATCAGAAAACCTTTTTCAAGAGCTCAAAAATAAAATGCATTTAAGCTCTGTGATTCGGAGCAGCTCTCGCACATCCCATTCTTGGATTGCAAGAATTTTGCTGTTTTTAAATCTAAATTTTAATTTTAAATACAGGGTGGGCCATATGAGTGTTGACGATTTAATTCTTCAATTTCTCGGTAACGCGCGGCGCGGGGTGGCGGGGTGGCGGGGGATATGTTGTTCGCTGCGCCACTTCCTGGAAATTTAGTCGCCATGGAGCGTGAACACGGTTTACACGATTTAAGTGAAGTTCCAAGCGCCAATGTGATACGAAAATGGATCAGAATGTTCGAAACAACCGGCTCAACAGTACCAATTACGGTTCGTGGTCGCCCAGTTTCTGCAAGATCAGCCGACATTGTGGAGCGTGTTCGTGTTTCAGTTCAGCGAAATCCGCAACACTCAACACGTAAGAGAAGTCAGTCTTTGGATGTCAAAAGAACAACTTTACGACGAATTTTGAAACGTGATTCGCATTCGAAGGCTTATAAGATTCAGATAGTCCAAGAATTAAAACCCGATGATGCCAATAACCGACTTAACTTTGTCAATTTGATGCTAGAGCGGTTCAACAATTTCAGCAACGTGATTTTTAGTGATGAGGCCAATTTTCACCTTAATGGCCATGTGAACAAGCAAAATTGTCGGTTCTGCTCCGAGACTAATCCCCGACGCTTGCATGAACGTCCACTTCACAGCCCTAAGCTCGTCGTGTGGGCTGGGATAACCAGCCATACTTTTTTGAGGACGAAATGACGGTTAGAGCGAACAATTATTGCAACATGTTAGCAGACTTTTTGGTGCCAGCTTTGCAAGAACTTCAAGGCAATACCTCGAGGATGTGGTTTCAACAGGATGGGGTCACATGTCATACGGCTGGGGTATCCATAGAGCTGCTGAAAAATGATTTTCCTGGGAAACTCATTTCGAAAAGGGGAAATATTGAATGGCTCCCACGTAGCCCCGATCTCTCTCCATGCGATTATTTTCTATGGGGCTACCTGAAATCGGTAGTCTACGAGAATAATCCGACCAATTTAGAGCAGTGGAAGAGGAACATTATTCAGGAAAGTAACAAAATACCGAGAACAACTTTTCAACGAGTTTTCCAAAATTTGCGACTTCGGTTCCAAGAGTGTCAAGCAGCTGAGGGAAGCCATTTGGACAACATTATTTTTAAGTCTTAAAAATTCCCATGCTTCTACTTTTTAAAAATACAAATATATTTTTTTTATGTTTCGTAGTTTTTTTTTTTTAATTGAATATTTAAACCGCCAACACCCTTATGGCTCACCCTGTATAACTGAATTTTAAATACAAAAATATATTTCACTGAAAAACTTGACGTCTGAATATGATTAAGTTTTTTGAAGAATACTTAATAAAGAATTACTAAAAAAGATGTCAAACGAAACGGAACTCTAAATTACAAAAATGTCGCATTTGGAAAATGGTGAGTCCGAAAGCAGAAATATTGTAAGTACAGTTTGACCCTACAAGTCCACGTTTCAAAGTTTGATTAACTGATTAATCGTACATCTCTGATTTTTTTTAAACCATTAAAATACAAAGATATCTATGACTTCAAATTACTTCATTTCCATCAAATTATATAAATAAAATGGTCAACTAAAAAAAACTGCCAATATAAAAATTTATGAAATAGAAATTGTTTAGAATATTTTAATTTGGCTCCAAATGTGTGCGCCTGCAGCAATTATCTTTAACAAAGTTTATATATTCCAGTACGTCGCAAATTTTTACCAAACCAAAAATTGCCAATTTGCTAAATCACCAAATTGGCCATATCTCAGAAACCGACCCACAAAAGGTTGTCGCAACCGCTAATTCAACTATATTCGTGGAATTTTATCACGCCAACTGAATTACAGTTGAAACAATCTCCTTTCATAAATTGTTAATTTTCGGAAACGACATTTCCCAGTATTTCAGCATTATATCAGCAGAATTGTTTATTATTTCAGTTCTAACAATTGATTTTGTTATTTCTTCGGTTGCCTCTATAGAAATTCTTAAGAAATTGTCCCTGTAGCCATAATCCATATTCATTTGATTGAAATCACCGATTTTCCTATGAATTTTGTCCTAAAAATCGACATTTTGTTATCAAACCCCTATTCATTCTATATGTAATTGTAAAAAACAAATTACAGTTTCATTTTTTCAAATAAATTCATCGAATTGATCTTAAAATTAGACTGCAGTCAATTCGTTTATTTGAGCACAAATCTTGGGTGATAGCAATCCCAAAAATAACCAAATTTTTACAGCAATGGTGTGTTTTTTTTTACCCAGTAGTCAATTAAATCGCTAAAATTTAAAAGTTGTCAAAATTAAAAAATATCAGTGCCTTAAAGACAGAGCGTAGAACTAATAAGTTTGGCCATTTGAAAGAAAGTACTTTCTTTATTAATGACACTTTGCGCCGAGATGACTATTCATCAAATTGTGGTGAAATTTCATTCATGTTTTTATAAGCATAGATTTAATCTGTACTTAACCTAATCCAAGTAATGTCTGGGTTTAAATTGCTATGAATACATCCAAACTGCGTGATAAATCTATTGCATGAAGCTCGTCAAATCTTGGCTTTCATATGAGAGAAAAGTACATATCATAATAAACGAAATTGTAAATGTTGGTAACCAATTTGCCGCCTATAATGTCTTTTACTTGAATGGCAGTATCTCATACAAAATTGAACGATCCATTGCAAATAGCTTTGGTAGATACAAATTTCATTCCATTACAATAACTGGATTTGTTTTAAATTTTTGCTCAAACAAATCTGCTTTCCCTTTAGCTGCTTTCTGCTCAAGCCACAATATAAATGTTTCGTGTTATATTTCCTCAAGGCACATATTAATATTTTAAATATTTCTCATTATTATCATGATTATTATCATGATTTTTCAGTACATTAAGGAAGGCATTAAACAAATCTTCATTACACAAATTATTCGTAAATACATTTAAGTAATTTGTTTGCACAGATTGTAGCATAAACATTCTTTACATAAATAGCACTTAATTAAAGAAATAAATATTCTTCCAAATAGACAGTTTAAGACAGTCAGAGCAACATATACAGACACTAGCACAGATTTAATTTCTGCAAATCCTTTTTTGTCTTTTTTCATTCAATTACCATTCCAATCGCAAAAGTCTTTACAACTAGCGCTTGTACATTCTTAAGAATATTTGTTGGCAAAATCAATAATTCCTTTAAAACCCTTTTTTCTCGACAAATCTCATGAGTTTTTGTTGTCTGTACAACAACGGAACGAAAGAGAAAAAAAAAGTAAAAAAAAAAACAACAACGCTATCGTAAATCTTTAGAAAACAAATAAATTTTCTGCTCAAAATCAGAAATTCTCACAAAAACAGGAAGTAAAACCAAACCATAGCAACAAGGAGAGTAGGAAGATAGAACCAATATATTGTGTTGTTGCATACTTTTGGCTTTAGATTCGTTGCCAAAATACTAATATATCCTGCTCCAACGCCATGAACTCCTCCTCCTCCTCCTCCTCGAACGCCTGCTCCGAAGAATTTCGAATATTCAAACGAAGCATAGAAGTGGAAACTGAAGTGGAAACGGAATGGAAATGGAGTTGTATGAATGAATTTTGGTGGCTTGAAATGTTCGAAAACATACAAAAACAATTCATAAAGATAAAGTAAATTTATGTGAGACCACAATAAAAATTAGGTTAACGATTTTTTTCTTTGTTCGGCTTTTTCTGACGCTGCCATGGTTTAAGGGCATAACGAAGGACAAAAAAAAGCAACCATAACTCCAGAGAAAAGTCATGAAAATTTACTTGCAAGAGTAAGGGAGGCGTGCGAGGAATGAGCTGCTCAATTCGCAAAGTGGAAGAGTGTAGTTATTGAAGTTGGCATAGGTTCACCGAGTCAACAGCCATAATTTTGTTTAAAGCCATTTAGCAGCAGCTTCAACCTCATCGCCATCTTCTTCATCATCATTATCATCATCATCATCAGGAACATCATCGGCGAGTGATGCTTACAAAGTCAAATAGCTGGAGAACTTTAGCCACAGACACAAACAAACACGGAAGAGAGAAATAAAATAAACCAAAACGTCGCTAAAGAGGAGCATACTTCGATGAGGGAGTTTCCAGTTTAAAGTTAGCAGTAGTAGCAAAGCTACCCAAAAAAAAAAAAAAAAATATCACTTAAATTTAACAAAGCAAAAAAGGCAAGGCAGCAGTTGTACTCGTATAGGGGTTATTAAACTTTATAGGCCAGCAGTCGCACACTAGAATTATGTACAACTGAACAATTCCTTTGTTTGTTTAATTTTCTCAACCAAAGTTGAAAAGAAATTTGATTCTGCATCAGCAATCCTCACATTGAAGCCAGATGAATGTAATATTTAAAGACAAATGGATCTTCTTAACAAGTTTGAATTGAAATTAAGAATGTTCTATTAACGTATGTGAAAGTCTTCCTAAAAAAGTTCACGAGAAAATTTGTGTAGAAGAACCTTTGAACAGCCGGTAAGGATCGACTAAATACTACATATAATCTCAAGCTGATTATTGGAAAATTTGTGCATGTAAAACACGCTAAGGCCATACAATTGTGTGTAGTAATTGTGCCAAATCTAGATGGTGTTCAGGAATGTATTTTACTTCAATTTCCTTCAATTCAGATTCCTTTTCCAGTACTTTGTATCAGTTATTAGTATGAGTAATATTAATTCTTTGTATTAATTTCTATATTAATCATACGCCTTGTGGAACCGGATTTGTGTTAACTTAATTTAAAGTTGGCTTATTATGGTGTCAGCTTCGAGATAGCTAGGGTATTATTTTGCAATCATTTAATTGTTTGGCAACTTCTCTTGTCGCTATGTTAAAATCATAGTTTTCACTCGGAATTAGTGATATATATTCCGCCAACTTGCGTCCACAAGCAGGTCCGAAGCAGCACTGAATTAATCATCAATCTCTAAAGCTAATTCATCTTGCCCCTGTCACATCCACTAAAATTTAGACTGCCAGAATGACCAAGACAAGAGAAAAAACAATGGAGACTGTCTTTCAGCTTCAGTGTCCTTTTTCTTCTTAGCTGACGACAAGAATAGACATCCTTATCTATTATACGCCGCATGTAGAAAATAGCTCCAAGCGCTTCGGTCTTCTGCGCTTCTTCTCCAATTCGTCAGATCAAGTTTGGATAGTATTTGAAAAGCCTGGTCCTTCCAACGGAGTTTTTGAACGCCTTTTTCTGCGCCGCCCATCGAGTTCGTTGTCGAAAGCTTTTCATGCTGTAGCATTTGGGTCCATCCGCACAACTGTGTCATGCAATCACTGTATATTGATGCGTTAGACCACTTCGATGTCTATGTGTAGCCCATATAGCTTATGGTTCATGCGATGGCCATACTCTCCGTTAACGATGTCATAACCCGGAATTTTGCGCCATACAACAAAACAGGTAAATCCAATATCTGGTGCAGTCCGACTTCTGTTTGTCGAGGGAGGGCTTTATCACTGAATCGCTTATTATCAAGCAATAATCTACTCTTTAGTTCCATGTTGACATCTATGGTTTTGTTTACAGCGAAATCAAGTTAGATGAACTCATCCATCACTCAACAATTTTAGCTGTTGACGTTCACACAGCGTCCAAGCAAGCATACTTTTCATTCGTTGAAACAAATTGCGTTGTTTTGTCCCCGCTTACGACCAGATCAATTTATGTTGACTTCTTCTCAGTGCTTGAGAGGGCTGCAGTAACATATCTTATTAGTTTTCTACCAATGCTATGGTACCAATAGCGCCAACTGCAGATTTCCTCACAACCATCTAGAATTGTATGTGGAAAAGGCTACCGATAGGCTGTCGCCCTGTGTAAACCCTCATTTGTTGTAAAAAAAGTTTGCTACAATTCTTGCCTATCTTTACTGAAGACTTCGTACTAATCAGTGTGTAGGAATTCCATACTTGGACATGGTCTTATATAGATTTTGCCGAATCAGACTGTCGAAGGCAGCTTTGTGATCGAAGAAAATATAGCAAGTGTCGAGTTGTTTTTCATGGGTATTCTCCAGAATTTGCCGTAGTGTGAACATGTGGTCAGTTGTTAATTTGATAGGTCTAAAGTCACACCGATAAGGCTTAATCACATCAGCATGAATCGGATTTAGTCTTCCACATATCACACTCGACAAGACCTTATAAGCAATGGATAAGAGACTGATACCGCGTTATTTTTTCACACACTTGGATCGCCTTTTATGAACACAGGACATAGTGCAATCCAATCCTAATCATAGGGCATACATTTTTCGACACAAACCGTATTTGGGAGCTGGTGCATGCAATTTATCAGCTCATCGCCACCGGCCTTAAATTACACTGCCGGCAGGCCATCAACGCCCGCAATTTCAGTGAATAGCTAGGAGAAAAACGAAGCACTTTCAGGTTTCTAATCTGTGAAAATGCAATTGAACAACCAATTAAAATCGAATTGTGAGTAATGGATCTTGTGGTTTTACAAAGACGAACTTGAGAATAGATTACATTTGATCACGGTCAAATTTTTCATACCAAAGAGGTCAATTGTCTTTTACTGGAATGTGCCACAGTGATTCATAAAATTTTCTAAGTTAACATTTTAATTACTTGACCTGATTCACATTTGCCTATCTTATTTCAAACAGAAAGCTTACAAGACATTATCAATATTACATCACATATCTTCTTTTGAAGCACAAAAGGCAAAAGATTTGTAGTGAAAATGTTATCACTGTTTAAGAGATACTCGTATTTCGAGAACTTTGTTATATATCTGTCATCATTCAAATTAGTCTCTGAAGTTATTGTTTAAAACTTCATGCTTAACACGTACATGCATATCCTTAAAAACCTGCAGTGCCATATTCGTGTGTTATATGGACATATATGATATATTTGCATCATGGCATAGCTATTAAGTACATGCAATCATGCTCATTTTATTTAAAATCACTTACACTTGTTAATGAAAAGAGTGAATGTCAATAGAGAGGTATGATTTATAAATTAATGTTTGAATAACTATCACCAAGTATCAGAATAAACAAATTGCACAAACAAATGCGTAGCAACCTGAGCAATCTGAGAGCGTAAGCACGGAAACCTCGAAAGCAAATATCATTTGCATCACTGAATAAACTAGTAGCTTCTCAGAGATACCAATTGAAATTCATATCAATCATACGCACACTGAGTCGATAATGCGACATTTATGCGATAGCATAAATTGGCGGCCGTGCTGAGACACTTCGTTATATTAAATTAACGTTTTGTTTAATAAACTGAAGAAATTGTAATCTAATTCAAATGAAGACCAATTTCAACATCTCTCTGTACAGATTTAAGCAAACTTTTATACTGAGGTTAAGTTGCTATAAACTTTAATATTTATTTGCTTTATTTTTTACGATATTCCACTTTTCTTTCTCTTTTTTTTTTTTTGTGCGATCTTATATTTTCTTTGAACATGATGTTTTGAAGTGGCCATTGAAATGCTAACCAAAGTTCTCCCCTCAGTTTGTGTTTGTTTTCTTGGAACAAATATTGCCTGAGAGGTTAAAACATAAGTTGTGTTCTTTTTAATCGCCATGCGAACGTATTTGCTTTTCGCTGACGTTGTTGCTGCATTTTTTTTTTCAGTTTTAGTATTTATTTGCTAAATGTCTATCTCCGAAAAGAGAGTTGATTCAGTGTTATTTACCTTTTGAAAACATAAATGTAGCAATCCAATTTCTTTCATACCCGCAAAAAATCCACTTCATTTTCTTTGGCTTGAAATTAAAATCGCATGGATGAAGCCACATGGTCGCCAGTCAAAAAGAAACCTTAATGACTTCGACAAATTGAAGATAACATTAAAAAGCATTTGAAAGTAAGTTGATGTCTTTCAATTTTGTTGGATAAAACAAAAAAGGTAATATTCATAAAATTAGTGGCCCATGAAGGACAGAAAAAAGACAGCGTTATCTAAAGAATTATAAAAAGGATACCATGCTGCGTATGATTAATAGTATAAATTTAGATGTAAATCTCCTGATATTTGTTAAAGGGTCATGTTGCTATAGAAATGTACTTTGATGGGGAACAAAAGTGTTTACCGCTAGATAAAATACGTTTTATTTATAACTTAGCTTAATACGACTGCTTGACTTGACAAAAAAAAAAACTGTAGATTTAGATCCATGTATTTGAATGTATATGAGAAAATAACAAAATTTGTTATGGTTAATATCAATTTGTATTTGATGCTCGTTTAAAAGTCTTTACTTTTATATAAATGCAGTTTCAATAGCTACCCAATTGATTTTTTTTTAATTTAAAGTCCTGCTTATACTCAAAATCATCTCACAAACCACTATTAATTCGAAATATTTAAAATTTCCAATAATGTAGGCTAAAGAGAAATAGGATTTGAGCTGTACCATCGTATATGGAAAAAATAATTTTACTGCTGTGACTACGATTCTTATTAGCAAAATGAAATTATGGCTTTTTAGGTTTATCTGACATGCTGAAAGGAAATGAGTGTCCGTGACTTAATAAAAACTTTACGTTGAAAAAATCGTTAACATTTTTTTTAACGAGCCTTTGAAGAGTTGACGTATGATTAATATTAATTGAGAAAATTTTATTTGTTTTCATTTATACCAAAATTCATTTTCTTCATTCGCTTTTAAATTTTTTTCCACAAAATCTACATGTGCTGAAAATTTAATGAAAATTGAAAATAAATTTCAAGGACAAAAGCATCTTGGTTTATTCCTGGACTCTAACACGTGAAAGGGAACCAACAAAATACAAACGATGTTCAAATAACGCCATTCACTTTTGAAAGTTCATTGATTTTTAAATAAACTAATGATTTTATTTTGCGTAGAAAACGAATAAAAACATTTTATTTATATCTCGAAAACCTGACGTGATAGAGAAAACCCAATTACAGATTCGAATTTTGCCTACCAAATTAACCTAGGAGGGATATTTGGTTGCTCAGTCCAAAACTTTGTTGGCTAGTGTAATCATACAGTTGCTTGCCAGGAATACGTTCACAACGATAGCTTTTCAGAGGATATGTTACCGTGATGCAAATTCCATGAACTTCCCTCTTATTCTTTATATGCTCTCTGAATTTCTGGCATGGATTCCGGATGCACAACACAGCTATAATCAAAGTAAGTAATCAAATACATTAAATTTTTCAAGAAAATTCTGGTCTTTGAAGCTAGTTGGCAACGCGTTGCACACACAAACAATTGCATAAAATGTTTTAAAATGATTTATGAGAAGTGAAAAATTCTCATAATGATTCTCAATCACAACTGTTTTTACTTTGTTGATGTTAACCTCTGTTGAAAACGGTGATGGCCAACAAGAGAATGACAAACTTCCACCACATCTTAGCCGCTTTTGAATGCGTTATATTATGTGCGCAACTGAGTTCCTGCTGTTTTCATATAGATGGCGCCAGCTGTAAGTGCTAGTAGATTCTGACATAATTTAAACGTCATGAGCCAAGCTTAGGCATATCATAAACATACCGCCTCGACACAACAATGATTTTCTTTTGACGTCATATTCTTTTGGTTGTGTGAATATGTGTGATTTTGTACCAAATAATCGTCATATGTGGAAAGTGCTGATTTTCTTCTTTCAATCGAAGAAAAAGGCGGCTGAACGGAGATGCTGCTTTAAGTGAAACAACGTATTGTGATTGGTTTCCTCGCTTTAAAGACGGTGATTTTGATGTTGACGACCGCCCGCGTGGAGGAGGACGAAAAACCTCCCAAACCACTAAATTGATAACACTAATTGTTGGGAATCCATGCCAAACGCTGGTAGAGCGTTCTTTAATATTAGCAGTTACCCGCCAAGCCATTTCCTAGCAATTGCATGCATTGGGAATAATTCAAAAGCAAAAAAATTGCTTCAGCGACAAAAAAGGAAAGGTTATCTTCATCGTATTGTAAAAGGTGATAAAAAATGGATTAACTACAGCAATCCAAAGAAAAGAAAGTCATGAGAGCTGTCCGGTCATGTGTATACGTTGTCGCTTCGGTCGAATATTTACGCTTCGAAGATTATGCTCTGTATTTGGTGGGACCAGGTTACAAAGCGTTGAAACGAAGCCATCACTGGGGATCCGTATCGACTTCAATTAATGCGATCGATCAGAGCTTTGCGCGAGAAATGCCCACAATACACGGAGAGGCGCGAAAAAGTGATTCTTCAGCGTGGCAACGCTCGAGCTCACGTGGCCAAGTCCGTTAAAACCTACCTGGAAACGCTGAAATGGGAAGTCTTACTCTTACTCATATCACGATATCAAGGAATGGCTAGATTCGTGACGGAATTCGAGCTTTGCCAGAAAGATGGGAAAAAAGTAATAGCTAGCGATGGACAATACTTTCAATTAATTACTTGTAAACTTGTTTTCATAATAAAGTTGCATTTTAATAGAAAAAATAGCGATGTCTTAGTTGCGCACGTAATACTACTTTTACTACTTTTTTGTTTTTGACAAAGTCGATTCACCGTAAGTCTTTTGCAATATTTACAGTGATTTGATATTTACTATACAAAACTTGATGTGTATTATTTGAACATTATTTTTATTGTTATATAATATATTTATTTTATGCATTATGAAAATCTCATTTGAGATGAGCTAACCAAAGTGAGCACTGTAAACAAACCAAACGATAAATCAAGCTCAAATTCCGCGTCAGTGTAGAGGGCAATTGTGCCGACTTAGCAACAATCAATTGCGGTAATTTACATGAATCTCGCCGTAAGGCCTTACTCATGGTGTGTTATCTCACATTTTCTTTTTTCTTTTCCTTTATATCTTTCTTTTCTTTTTGCGACAGCTCCTTTGGGGTACTCAAACTAATAACAAAAGGATTAGTCGAAGTACCTTTCAGATAAGAAGCAAGTCCTCTTGGAAAATTTCCTCAGGGCCCGCTTCCTCTCTCAGCCTTAGTATGAAATGAGCTTCATCCTGGCTAGGAGTGAGGCCTATCTAGGATACCTCAGATAGACAATGAACAGTGTTTTCCAAGTTCCCGCAATAACTTCAGCAGCATTTATGCAAAACGGTCATTGAAAATTTCATTAAAAGATCGCTTGTATACCAACAAAGCCGGGGCGGCCATCTGCCCGATGTGTTGTTCCATACATAACCTCATTCTGTATGCATGGAACGATATATAATAAAGTTTACGATATAATAAAGTTTCACGATTTTTTTTAAATATCTGTGTTTTATTTAAAATTTAAATGCCGCCTTCTTGTAGGAACACCCTTTGTTAAAAATTTGGTAACGAAAAAAAAAAAGAAATAAAAAACTTTCTTGTCTGTGATACATGGCAGTGTTCAAAAAGTCGCCGATTAGAAAACAGCGAAAATACGAAATTGAAGTGTCCGATGACGACTTATCCTTCACAAAAGGGAGGCTTTAAGCAATTCACTTTAAGATAGTACCACTGTTTTTAAATCGCTAAAATCAACAAATCTCTAAAATACAAATGTGCCAATATTTCATAGTCGCTAAACTAAAGAATTTTAATTTTCAAAGGGTTTGTGAAAAGTGGTTTTCATCACTGGCATCAAAAAGTACTGACATGATGTGAAGGTTTTACATGAGTCACACTGTGAAAGCCTTACCCATGGTGTGCCACCACACAGGTGCCGTTTTCTAATTATATGCTTTTCTTTCTTGGTTATGTGTTCTTTCTTTCTTCTAGCGACGGCAAGCGCCCCTTTGTGGTACTCACACTAATCCAGAAGGATTACCTAGACTACCAGAGATTGGAAGTAGGTCCCTTGGAAAAACTTCCTCAGGTCCCACTTCCTCTCTCGGCCAAAGTATCGTTATAGTCACTTGGTATGAAGTGAGCTACCTCCCGGGTAGGAGTTGAGGCATCTAGGTAAACCTCGGATAGATATGAACAGTGTTTTCCAAGCTAATGCCTTCCTTTACCAACGCGTGAGCAACGCAAAAACACTGAAAACACATGTTCGGACAACCACAGCCAGCACGATGCTTCCACAAAAGGTCCAACGCCACAACCAGGCAAAAACAATGTTCCTTGGGCCCCTGATCTCCTGTGCTACCAGAAGAGAAGAACCCTCTGGTCTGGGCTTCACAGACAAAAGCTGCTCCAGTTTTGCTATATCATACCTCGCATGGAACTGGTCGTCCATTGTATACGCCATAAATGTCATGCTCTTCTAGTCCATCTGCCATATCTCTCTTCGAAAGACCTCCATGATAGTACGACTATACAACAGAAAAGAAAACTTTACCGATATCTCTTGACGGCCTCTTTATGGTCGTTCCTGTTGCCAGGGGAAACAATCCTTTCAAGGTGATCTTTTTAAAGAAAATAAATTACTGGTATTTTTTACTGAATGAAATTTCGTAAAATGCTGGATATAAACTGCATATCCAGAGTGAAGGAGCGTTCAATTTTTTTTTTAAATGCTTAATTTTATCTTGGCAACTTATCAATACAGTCAATCTATAAATATTACCGATTACTCGGTAACGTTTTTAAAGTCTAAATTTGTTTAAATGGGGGGTTAGGAAAGAAATTATTTGGTTAAGAGAAATTTAAGAAGGGGTTTCAGTATTGCGTTAAGACAAAACTGGGGTTTCTGTTAGGTTCCCTTTATTCGCAGATACACTTTGCGTCGCTTGTGATTCCGAAAAAGATCTAACCCAAGTAATAAAGCTTGAGTCAATTATGTCGAAATATAAACAATTTCAAATACTACTGCTAGAATAAAAAATTACTGTGAAAAATTACTGTGCTTTACCATGCGGTGGAGTCATTAAATTCATGACCATTTGTGTGTAAACTAAGATATTCGATGAAATTAAATTCAATTCATAAAAGAGGTTTTATTGGTTTACTGGCCTTTCTGAGATAAGTGTCGACAATAGGGAAAAATGGAAGAATGGTTTTCTAGTAATTATTTTCTGTAATTAGCCGAGGCTTCTTTGTGGTATAGACAATTTGTGACTCCTAGTTTTATTTGACTCCATGGGTATTTTTCGTCCATTTTAAACACATTTAAGTCTCAAAACTTACATTTGCACTCTTGTATTAAATTGTGTATCTTTTTCTAAACAAAAAATAAAATATCTCTTCCTACACAGTTCGCCTTAAATCACTTTGAAATTTAAATACCTGTATCAAGTTGTTTTGAGTACCTAAAACATATACTCGTAAGTGCTGTTTAATTAAAACCAAAAAGTAGAATAAAATTTACTGCAAAAACATACAAGCTTTTCTTTAAATTCCCTTAACAAAGACAGCATTTTATTACATTTTCTTAAATTCTGCCAATTTTAATGTCTCTGAGAATTAATAACCAAAAATGTGGGCTTGCTACACCTCCTCCCCAGCAGAAAACACAACCCAAACAAACGCACAAGGACATATCCTGCAGTACTCACAGAAGTGTGTGAGTGTTTTGTCATTATGCGAGCATCAACGGCGCTAAACAACAATGCTTCAGTGCTTTAGAGAGCAGGTAAGTCTGAAAGGCAAAGGACAGTCACTGTACACGCTGCATATTTTATGGCCATTTTGGGAGTTTTATTAATTTTGTATCAGTGTTTTCATTCACTACGCGCCCCTTAAGCAACGTCTACCGACCACCCCAGGTAACAGCGAAAAATCAATCGTTGGCTTTTCCGAAATGTTGTTGAATTTGTTTGCGATACTGCTGCTCAGGGCGAAACATAACACAAGGACTGTTTTGGAAAGTCGTGCTTTCCAGGCAACCCCCTGAAAAGATGACAGGAAATTGTTATATTTGTGGAATCATAGTCCTAGTCATACATACACTCACACACACACACACACACACACACGTATGCATATACGAGTATTTATACGTATATATATGTATATAACAGCTAGGCATATATTTAGGCTTTAATTTATGGATTTATGATTTAATTGACTTCTTCAAACCCGATGTGCTGTTTGTGTCACCGCCTTTGAGATAGCCGTAACAGCGTAAAGCATTCCTTGTTTCCGTGTTCGTAAGAAAATTCAATTTTACAAATTATTTCCCTTTCGCCTGGCAATAAGACGGTCTGATGTTTATAAAACAGTTACATTAAGGGAAGTTTGCCCCAATGATACTTCATTTACGGGCGGGGGACCGGTAATGAGGTGTAGATATTGTATATAAATTAGTAAATTATTAATATTCGATTTGTCAGGAAGAGGAGGAATACTACAGGGCGGAGTCCAAAACGAGGGTAAACCCATAATAACAGTACATACGTGAAAGTTATAAATGTTTATAATAAGAGGAGGAAGTCGTTGATTTCGTTGTGAAAATGAAGCTTCATGAAAATGACAGTGGTTGATTTGACTGTGGTTTATTGTAATGGCAAAAGTATACTGGCGCTTGAAAGAGGGTCATTAGCTGATGTGAAATTAATTACGCATTTTATGAAATGTTTTATTTTTGTTATAAATACAGATAATTTGTATGTATTCTGTAATAACGAAAAATCTATTTGAGTTTAAGAAAACCAATTTGGCAGTTCGTTGTCTAAGTAAATATTAATGGCAAATTTCTTTGAAATTCTCGGTTTTGGGAACTTCGCTTTGAAGGCATAAAATGAATTCTTACTTACAGAAAATATAAATTAGGACATGACATAATATTTTTACAAATAAACAAAAACAAACAAACATTTTACGAAAAAAAATGCCAACAAAAATAATTTCTCTTACACTTCGTGGAAGAGATATACTCGTTGCTGATGACGCATCTAGACTAGTTTGTTTTTTTGGAACAGATGCGGGGAATATAATCGTAGCTGGGACTAAATTCCTACACAAAACATCTTGTATACTCAAGGCAACTCTGCATGTCTACCTGCATCTCTACCACAGTAGGACAAATTTTATTAAGCACATACTAATAGTTGGAAGACAAGTTTCCATTGTCCTCACCTGTGATTGGAAGTGCTAGTATAGACTTGGATCACGACGTCACTGAACATGAGATTGAACAGAAGGAAAAACGTTCATAGCCGAACACGAGGAAATCTACACAGATCGTTAAATCACGGCTTATTCTAAAACTCTATTTCTCTCTCTCTCTCTCTCTCTCTCTCCCCCTCCACTCATTCTCTTAATGCATCTAATCCCGAAGCTATCAAGTTTATCGAATGTGATCTGAGAAACACGAAAATGACTGAAGTAGTGGAAACACATGCTGTAGGAGAAAGAAGGAGCAGAGCAATTGGAAGTGTTATGGAATTGGAAGTGTTATGGAATAAGCGAGAATTAAGAAAGGTTTATCAAAATGTAAGAGGTATAGATTATAACTAACAGCTCCCCTCCTGCAAGGACAATAACGCAGGGAGACGTAGTCCACGCGTATAAAGTCCAGTGTTCTAGTCGATCATAGCCACATGGTGTGCAACTAAGTTCCCGCTGTTTGCCAAAAGATGGCGCCAGTTGTGAGTGCTAGTCGATTCTGCCCTAAACTAAACTTCATGAAGTGGTAAACATACCATCTTAACACAATATTGATTTTCTTTTGGCGTCATATTGTTTTGGTTGTGTGAATATATATGATTTTGTGCCTAATAATCGTCATATGTGAGCAGTATTGATTTTCTTCTTTCAATCAAAAAAAAAAACTACGACTAAAGCTCATTCTGAACTTCAAAACTTTTACAGAGATGCTGCTTTAAGTGAAACAACATGTTGAGATTGGTTCCGTCGCTTTAAAGACAGTGATTTTGATAATGACGACCGTTCGCGTGAAGGAAGACAAAAAATCTTCGAAGACACAGAATTGACGGCAATGCTTGAGAGGGATCCGTGTCAAATGCAGGTAGAGCCTGCCTAAGTATTGGGAGTTACCCGCTAAGCTATTACAAAGTGATTGCATGCATTGGGAATGATTAAAAAGCAGGGAATTTGGCTTCCCTGTGAGTTGAAATAAAGAGACGTTTAACGTCGTTTTTTCGACTGTAAACAACTGCTTCAACGACAAAAAAAGGAAAGGGTTCCTTCGTCGTATTGAAAAGAGTGGTAAACAATGGATTCATTACAGAAATGCAAAGAAAATAAAGTTGTGAGAGCTGCCCGGTCATGCTTCTACGTCGCCGCCTCAGCCGAATATTCACGTTGCGAAGGTTATGCTCCGTATTTGGTGGGACCAGCTCGGTGTTATTTATTACAAGCCATTACTGGGAATCGGCATCGACTTCAATTAAAGCGATTGAGACGAGAAACGCCCACAATGTGCGGAGAGGCACGAAAAAGTGATTCTTCAGCATGACAATGGTCGGCCTCAAGTGACCAAGCCACCTGGAAACGCTGAAACGGAAAGTCTTACCATATCCGCCATATTCTAAAGATATTGCGTCGTCCGATTATCACTTGTATCGTTCGATGGCACACGGTCTGGCTGACTAGCAGTACCACTTATATGACGGCATCAAGGAAAGGCTAGATTCGTAAATAGCCTCAAAAGATGAATAGATTTACCGTGACGGAATTCGAGCTTTGCCACAAAGATAAAAAAAACTGGTGGCCAGCGATGGGTAGTACCTTCAATGAATCATCTGTAAACATGTTTTCATAATAAAGTTGCATTTTTATAAAAAAAAAATAAAAATAAACCAGCGAGAACATAAATGCGAAATACTGAAGTCAATATCGGCTAATCTGAGTGATCTTTATGGGCATCGGTCTTTTACCCATCGTCTAGAATGTTTGAGCGTCATACGTGATAGCATATTTTATCTGACTCGGCGCCTTTAAAACTTAATATTCTTAGAGAAAATCTTGGGCAACAGGTCCATACATATTAGCTTTACGTCGACCACAAAATTGCCTTCGAAACTACGATACGGCAAAAATCTGCGACGTTTACACGGAAGATAACTAAAAATATTCCTTAACCACTTTCTGCCAAACGAGGCATTAGTAGAGACCACAGCCGCTTTTGCCAACTCTTCAACATAGTTTTCGAAATGTTTACAAAGAAAACTACACTCTGGCATCACTTTCAATAAAAGCGATATGTTTCTTGCGTGTGCAGATTACGTAGACATTATTGAAGGAAATATGTAATGTTGCAGCCTTCCCAAGCATTTTGAAGGAGTCAGACAAAGCTTTACTGGCGACAAAGAAGAGTAGGATGAACTAATGTCTCAACGAAAAAATAATCTACTTATTTGGAATGTGAATGCAGGAAATTGCAACTGTGCCATAGTATTTGATTTCATCAACAACAATAAAACTAACTAAACTAGTTTGGAGTTTAGGGGACGTACATTGCTTACAGACAGACTCTACTATTCAAGCGGTCAACAATCTAGTTTGGAGTTTAGGAGATGGACATTGTTTACAGACCAATTCTAAAACCGAAGCGGTCTATTACCATATTAATGACAAACTTACCTTTTCTTGGTGTACAATTTTTCTCTCAGTGCAGCCTAAAATCCTGTGTTATGACAGAATTGGATGAAAAGGTTATTGGTTTGTTCTAGATGAAAATAGTCCCTAGAACATCAGAATCCATCATTGGCAATGGAATGTATTAGCGCCTCATGAGTCGTGAGCTCTATACGCTTTATTCAACCAACAGTTTTGTTAAGCGTATTAAAGGACGTTGTGCAATTTGGCTGCGTCATATTGTGTGAATGATTCAAAAAAGCTCCAAAAGCACAAATAGGCATTGACATTGTATTCTATACGCTACATAGAAGCGGCCTTCAGAACTCTGTAGAAAGATCTACTCCTCACTTGGTGCGACAAATTGAAAAAGTATTGCTGAAGGATAAAATGATTGAGATTATTTCCTATGTGCTGAACATAATAGATAAATATGTCTATTTTAGATGATATATAAGAACAATCCTACGACAAACTACAGTTATGAAAGATCTGGTACATAACTTGCAACTATACAACTTGCATGACCAGAAAATAAACAACCAAATGTGCAAATAATCAGCGGGCTTTCAAAGTAAAAAAAAATCGCTTTATCGTATGAAATTCGTATTCAAGCATTTACTTTTCTCTTGAGAGACTTAAATGGGTTTTACTTTAAATTTAATTTTTATCACTTGCGAATATAAAAATGGCTTTAAACTCTCACCTCTGGCCGCACAATATTTCTATATTATTTTTTTTAAATACCATAAATTTACGCTTCAATAAATTTTGCAACCCTTAAATGTCTGTGTTCACAGACAAATGTATCAAAATATGATAACAACAATATAAGTGTGAATATTTGACGTATATATGACACTGTGTGTGTAAACTATCTGTACATATGTTGTGTATAAATACACGTTTATATATATCCTACACCCCATATATAAGTGAGCATGTATAACAGCTTCCTGGCAGCTATGTGTATAAGTGTGAGTGCGAACATATTTATTATTATCGTAGAGTTTATTGTCGCAAAAGCTTAACTCATCAGCGGAGGTTTGCTGTAAATGTTCGTCAACAGTGATTGGAAAAAGTGGGTACACATAATTGTTACTTAACATATGGGGTGGTTTACGTATGTTAACCATTTTCCTCCATATCACAGATCTGAAATTTGCGTTTAATAACCTCATATTTGAATGTTCGCTAGAAGGCTGAGAATATATAAAGAAATCAAAATATAATTTGATTAAGCACTACATCAGTGATAAAAATATATCACTGATAAAAGTATAAAAGTAACATTAATAAGATGGCTTGATAAGTGATACTTGCAATCAAGACTATTTTGACAATATTCGATGAATTGTGGCCTGCCTGTTCTTCTACTTAATCTAATGCTCCAGTGGTGGATGGTCTATCATTGCAATTTTTAAAAATAATGCTCCCACTAATTTCATGCCATATTTTGCACTTATTCAACACGATCATAATGACCTTAGCAAACTTCCACTGTACTGGATCTTCTCGTCCTAAGGTAATCCCAATTAAAAAGAAAAATGAATGCAGTGATTTCGAAAATTTGAGACCAATTTCTGTAGTTCCCAAATTGTCAAAGATTATGGAGCACAGTTTAAAGTGTCAGTTATTGCGTTTCATTGAAACTGAGTCATTGCTAAATGATTGTCAATGTGGGTATCGAAATTATAGGAGTACCACAGGGCTACTTATTGGCTTACTGATACCGTATGGAAAGAAGTTAATGATCAAGAGGTTTGTGTGTCATTGGCCTTGGATTTAGAACAGACATTTGATCGTGTTGATTAGGGTCTTCTGTTAGATAATTTATACACCAATTTTAATTTCGACGTTAATACCTATCGATTGACAGTTACATATTGACATATTGACTCCTATGATATAAAGGGTGTCTCAAAAAGAATGCAAGATTTAAATCTGGCGCCATTCGAAGTGTCATTGTTTGACGTTTGAACAATTGTTATTGTTTGTTAGTAGAAGGTGCGAGGTTAGTAAAAATGGAGCGCTACACGAATGAGCAACGCATTCTCATTGTGAAATTTTTTTACCAAAATGGTGAAAGTATTGCGTCTACAGTTCGCAAATTGCGATCAATTTGGGGTCACAATAATGCTCCAAAAGAGTCAACTGTAAGAAGATTAATGGATAAATTTGGCAAAACTGGGTCTGTTAGTGATGTAAAGACAACAGTGCGCCTTCGACACAGGTCGATCGACCGAAAATGTCGCAGCTGTACGTGATGATGTTGCTCAAACTCCATCCAGATCAATTCGACACCGAGCTCAGCAAATTGCTGTCTCCAAATCCACCATGCAACGAATTTTGACGACAGTTTTGCATTTTCATGCATACAAAGTTCAATTGACTCAGGAACTGAAGTCAGCTGACCATGGACAACGAAGGCAGTTCGTTAATTGGGTATTGGAGAGACAAAATGAAAATGCTGATTTTGCCAATAAAATCATTTTCAGTGACGATGCCAATTTCCATCTTGATGGCTTCGGCAATAGGCAGAATTGTCGCATTTGGGTGAGGAAAACCCTCAAGTGATTCACGAGAAGCAAATGCATCCTCAACGTGTCACTGTGTGGTGTGGATTTTGGGCTAGAGGAATCATTGGACCTTTTTTTATGAAAATGAGGCATGTCAAGCGCAAACAGTCAATGGTGTTCGGTATCGTGAAATGATAACTAGTTTTTTCGTGCCTAGAATTGAAGAAATGAATGTGGAGGGCATGTGGTTTCAACAAGACGGCGCCACATGTCATATAGCCAGGGAAACAATTCAATTGCTGCATCAGTCATTTCCCGGTCGTGTTATTTCACGTTTTGGAGGCTAGAATTGGCAGCCTAGATCGTGCGATTTAACACCATTGGACTTTTTTCTTTGGGATTTTTTGAAGTCGATGGATTACGCGAATAAGCCGACGACGACTCAAGTCTTAAAAGAGGAAATTGGACGCTGTATTAATGAAATACCGCAGCATTTATGCAAAACGGTCATTGAAAATTTCATTAAAAGATCGCGTGTGTGCCAGCAAAGCCGCGGCGGCCATCTGCCCGATGTATTGTTCCATACATAACCTCATTCTGTCTACTTTACGATATAATAATAAGTTCACGTTATTTTTTTAATATCTGTTTTATTTAAAATTTAAATCTTTTGTTCTTATTGGGACACTCTTTAGGTATGATGACCATATAGGAGGAGTCAATATGTTGTTGTCAATGATTCGTTGTCTTCTACTTTTTCTGTCTAAAGCTTTGTTTCTCAATATTCGGTACTTGACCCAATACTTTTTTTATTTTGTACCTGAATGTCACATGCATTCACCATTCATTTGCGGATGATATGCAATTGCTCTTTAAGGAAGAATATCGGTTTACTGATGTCCTGCAAAGTTATATTAATTATGCGTTAAATTTGATCTGCTCATGAATGACGGAAAATAAGCTCTCAATCAAGATTTCAAAAACAAAAGCTATGCTTTTTTCTAATCGTGATTTAAACCTGAGTTTATCTTATCGTGGCACACGTATTGAAGTGGTCCACAGTGTACATTGTTTGGGAGTAGTTTTAGACAACAAACTAAGCTTTAACTCTCATGTGGATAATGTAGTCCGGCGTTTAAGTTACTCACTGCGAAGTTTTTATAATACAGATCTAGTGTTGCCCAGATCAATTAAGGAGAATTTGGTTCATGCGTATATCATGCCTAATATTCTATATTTTTTACAGCCATATAGTGACCGTAATAAGCACAATATAAGGAAAATTGAGATGGCGTTTAATAAAGTTATGAGATATTTCTATTAACTGAGGCCCCGTGTTCATATAAACCCGTATGTTAAGTGTTTCTTGGACTTTAGGTTTAAAGATTATATCGATTTGAGGTCTTTTTTGTTACTTTATAAACTGTGTAGTCCTCAATTTTTTTTTTTTGATTCGTTTAGTTTTTCACATTCAACTCCTTATGAGCAGCTTCTTATTCCTAAAATAACTACAATCATGTCTCGTGTTTTTGTGGTAAGACTATCACGAATTTACAATTTACTACCAAGCCCATTAAAATGTTTTGAATTATGTCCTGATTCTTACAAAAGGCACATTCTGCAACACTTTCAGACTTTCCTGTAAAATTTTGTTTTCAAATAAATTGTGAGCAACCTTTATCACATACCGATTATCATATTTCCAGAATATACACCGATTAACTTCTAAATTAGTCTTTTTTTTATTTTTTTTTTTTTTTTTTGTTTTTAATAGTCATACCGTCTTTAAAATCATATTATATTTTTATAAATTTTATATTTAATTTTTATCACGTGTTTTTTTTTTAATTTATATTGTTGGGCAGATTAAAACTAATTACTGCATATTGTAATTGACTTATAATTGTATAATTAATTTAATTATAATTAACTTTGATTTGGTTCCTTCGATTTTAATCATGTGAATTAATATAGTTTGTTTAGTAAGAAAGAAAACGTTCAGCGGCTGTCTTTTGAAATCCCAAATGCAATTTTCACTTTATCGATTTTAATTTTAATTGAAGGCAATTGAGGGCTAATCAAAGCGACCCAAATTGTTCACCACATCACGACCACTTTTGAATGCACGTGGTTTTCGATAAATTCGATTCATCCTTAGGCCTCCTGCAACATTATCAGCGATTCGATGCACGAAATTTTATTTTAAATTACAAATTTGAGACAACATTTTTGTTCGATATTTTTATGCATTATAAAAATCGTAGAGCACACTTGAGATGAACTAACAAACAAAAATCGAGCTCTGTAAACTAGCTAAATAATAGAATACGCTCAAGCTCCGCATCGGTATAAAGAAAAGTAATAACAAATCAGCCAACAAAAATATTTTGAAAATCCCTCTAGACGGCATCTAAAATGATCAACTCGCAATGCCTTTTCAGCAGAATATACGATAATAAGGAACACACATTGCATTCCAATTTTACTAACAAATTGCTGTCATCGATATATTAAACTATCCGTTTCACTTTTTTCATCTAATTCCAGGACTTCTGTACATCTTACAGTGATATATTTTCTTAACGATTAAAAAAATCAATTAGAGTATTAATAAAGTAACTATATAACTATATAAACAGATTTCAAGAGAAAAATACTTCAGAAAATATATGGACCCATCATCGTTAACGGAGAGAATCAGCATCGCATGAACAGTGAGCTGTATGAGCTATGCGAGTATGATGACATCGACGTGGTCAAACGCATTAAAATACAGTGATTGCCTTGGCTAGGTCATGTTGTGCGGATAGACCCAAATGCTCCGGCACGGAAAGTTTTCGACAACTAACTCGATGGACGGCGCAGAAGAGGGCGACCGAAACTCCGTTGGAAGGACCAGGCTTTTGAAATACTGTCGAAGCTTGGTGTTACGAACAGGAGGAGAAGCGCAGAAGATCGAAACGCTTGGAATTATTTTCTACGGGCGGCAAATGATAGATAAGGATGTATATATCATCCTTAACTATTCCGCTATACATAGTGTATTGGTTTTGATAAGATATTAATCCAGGTTTAATTTCTGGAGGTGTTGTTGTGATGCAACTTTGTAGAGAGATAATGGACTGTACATGGGTTTGGTTTAAAGTTAATTAATTGAGGGCCAATTCTTACTTGCCGGGCAGTAAGTTCTTCGCTAAATAATTGGCGGTTTTAAAATAACTGCATAATTACTCAGAGTTGAGAAATTATACGATGCAATTCAATTCCACATCTAATATACATATATATATAAAATATATAAAGAGAGGAAGACGGAGGCTTAGAGTTAATTCAATATGTTTATTTCTGGAGATTAAGATGCTCACCGTGCGAATTGTGCTGCAAAATTGGCTGATTATGAATCAGTAACTTTGCTGATAATATTTCTTTATCTTATAATAATTCACAATAATCATTGGAATATTTATCGATAATTATTTTGTACACTAGATTAACTTTTTAATAACTTGAATAAGAGCGCTATCTTTAATAATATTTAAATTTAACGTTTTAAGTAATTAATACAATTCGTTTATAAAATTCAAAATTAATTGATTAAATTTAAAAGTAAGTGTAAGGTGATGTTTTAAGATTTAAGTTTTTCAGGTTGGCAGCACTGGTCGGTAATGGCATCCAAACGTCATATGTCAAAGTGAAAAGTGTACAGTATACTCTGCCATTTATATGTAATCATGGAATGACAAATGACCTACCACAACGTCTAATTTTTGGTGAATGGGCTTTACAAAACCTCAATGAAAATTCGCTGTTTTATCGAAAAATTGTGTTCAGCGATGAGGCTCATTTCTTGCTGAACGGATACCTTCACAAGCAAAACTGTCGCATCTGGAGTGATGAACGGCCACAACATAACACGCGTTATTCGTGGAATACAGGCCGAAATTCTCGAAAAAGGACCTTCCGAATGGACATTTTGAGACGGAACCGCGGACAATTAAGTGGCAAAGATCAATTTATCGATTCCAATCAAAAATTTTAATATATAATGCAAATTTGAGTGTTTTATTCGACTTATAAAACAACCATTAAAAAATCACCCTATATAAACTTGGAGGTTAAAAACATAAAAGTCCATACGTTTATATATAGAGGCTAGATTAAATTTTTTTTAAATTTTTTATCAAAGGAATTCTTATGGACATAATTTTAAAAACGTTTTTTAAACACGTAGCCAGAAATTTTCTTGCATTACTTCTTAATTCACAAAGCATAACAGATACCATTCTATTAATACAGGGTTATTCGTTCGATGTTGTCAAAAGTCTTTTAAGGCTGTCAGCTGTTAAATACCTGTTGTCTAAAGTGTTTTTTATTTAGTGAAAGATTTGAAATTTACGATAATAAATTGCTTAACAACCGAAGAACGCTTAAAGATAGTTAAATCTTTCTACAAAAGTGATGATTCAAACGTAATGAGAAGTTTCCGGAAAGCGCAATTTCACGTTTTAGGGACGTCCATTGGCCACCCAAAATCTTGCAGTTAGTTTTTTGTGTGTGTGTGTGTGTGAAAGACCGTGTTTATTCGGATAAACCCCAAACGCTGGGGCATTTGAATACAAACATTCGTCCAGTTGTCATCGAGATACGGCACGTAATGTGCGAAAAAGTGATCGAAAACTACCTCAAAAGGATCTGCTGCTGCAGCCCATCTATACGCGTTCATATACATAATTAACATTGGATTTCATAATAGCGGAATCCCAGCATGTACAGTTTCATCGAAATCATAGCTTTATGTGTGTTTTATTTAACATTACTTTTAAAACTGATAAATAGATAACCTGGTGTTATGATCCATTTACGATTTGAAATCCGACAACAAAATACCCCAAAGAAAGGGCAAATAAAGTCCGCTGTTGAGGGGACAATTCAAAAAACTAGCTAATTTATCTAATACTATATTAAATTTTACAACATCTAAAATTAGTTTCAATTAAAAATTGTTCGCATTTACTCATCTTTTGAGTTAATGTTATCGTCCACAGTGTTTGACAATATTCGACAACTAGCAATCAATTCCTGACAGTTTGCAATCTCTGTATTCTGTAAAATTTGTTATTTTATTTCAACACCGATTCCATTGAAGCGATAATAATAGGATTAACTGTTTGTTGTTTATTGTTGCATTTATTGTATAAAAACAGCAGGGAATTAAACAATTAAATGGGGGCGGGATTGAGGGGATCACTTAACTTACTTGGAAATTTGAAGTGAAAAGAATGTTTAAATATTTTTGTGAAAAAGTGAGTGACTGTTCCATAGAAAGCAAAATATAAAATTACCAGAATGAATTAGATTGAGAAAAAAATACAGAAAAACTGCCAAGGGCGAAATATTTCGTTAGGAAGCGCGTCAGCTGAGAAAGTGTTACGAAAAAGACGCGTTTATGTTGAAAAGTTTTCTGTGCATTTTTGGAGCAAGAATACTGGTGGATGAAGAAAATCTTTTTGAGCGAAATTGGTTACTAAAAAATAGTTGCTTAAACATATTTCAAGGAAAGAAAAATGGCGATGAAATCATTTTCAGTTTTACATTTGAAGAAATCAGACAACATTGCACAAAAATTGTTAAATTAGAAATGACAATGAAAATAATTTACTTTATAGAATATATCACCAAACAATTATGCAATTGGAAATCATTGGAAATAGACTTCCATAGGCCGTTGACTTCTCTACCGAGAAAATGTGTTTGAAACCCATCTTGTCGTTTGGACGCCATTACCAACCAGTGCTGCATTTCTGAAAAACTTAAATTTTAAAAAATCACCCATATATCACGAAAATGGTTCCTTAAAGGATAACATGATAGTAATGACCATCGTAATATTATTGAGATTTCTTAGTATACTACTGGTCCGTAGGGTAATTATATCTTTCATAAATTGATTCAAAATTTTTCCACATTTTAGCTATAGGAAATTGTTCTACAGGAAGCGGTATCATGTAAGATTTAAAATTGTTTGTAAAGTTTCCGTACTTCAAATTGTTAATGCAAACTCATTCATATAAGTAAATACATAGGGACTCTTTTCTTTGTAGGAAGTAAATTTGCAAAGTTCCTATAAGAACTAACTCAGTGAAGTGGTTTTTAATGTTACAAATTAGATGAAACTTTAGTCTGCTAAAACTCCTACTCTAAAGGAAGTTCCCGTCAAGTAACTTCAACCTAGGATAAGAATTTCTGGTGACAGCTTTCGGGCACACTTTCTTAATATAACTTACTTAGAAAGAATGACTTTTTTTCTTTCCAAAAAATGCATACACCTCTTTAAGTATTGTTAAAATTTTCTATATTAAAGTTGCCTTAGAAATTCATTGTGTAGGTGTTTAAGAAAACTGGTTTAAAAAGAAGGTTTGCGAAAATATTTGCTATTACATTTGCCAAAGCACAAGCATGTAATCGTTATCCTTATTTTCTACTCTACATTAAGATGTTGTCATTTCCGCGCAATTTCAAAGCATATCCCAATATAATATTTCCTTAAACTTATACTTGAAAACTACATAAATTTAAGAATTAATTGCTTACATTTCTGGTGCATCAACTTATTAAATATTTGCAAGCATCTAAAGCATTATTTTTTCTTTACTACATGGCAAAAAACAAAGAAAAACAAAGGCAAAATCTCTGTTTTTGTGTAGAAAACAATAAATAACAAATGTATATACATAAAGGCTGCAGATACTAACACAAATACACTACACACATACACACACATACGCACACACACACACACATGTTCAACTCAACTTTAAGCCGTATTTGTATGTTTGTACCAGGAATATGATATATGAACAAAATTTCAAGAGCTCTTTTTTAGCTTTTACCTCGAAGGCATTTTTGTTATATTTCATAACTGAACAAGGAAAACGGAGAGAGAAAAAAAGAACTTTAAAATATGTTCATAGAAAACATGTGTAAAATGAACAAAATATATCAAGGATGCCTAGGAAAAATATGGTGTTGTTTCTGCTATATTCATATTTGGCAAAATCATATTATCCCGGCTGGGCTCCAGCATGAATTTCTAACTATACAGCTGAACGTAAAAAAAAAAAAAACAAAAAACAAAACAATCAGCCTACCATTCTGACTGCTGCTATACTGCTATTCTCCCTGTGTCTGTGTGGGCTAAAATTTCAATCAAGCAAGTTAGATTGAGGGTGGTTGCTTTGCAATTCTTAGGGGGGCGAAACTCAGAGCATCGAACTTCCAATGCTTAAGCAGACAGACTAAATTCAATTTTCCCTGCCATAGCAGTATTCGAAAACCAATCGATTTTATGGCAATTTTTAGTTGATGGAAATCATTAAAGCTTTAGCCTTTTCCAAATCGTTAATAACGATAACAACGATATTGTTGATAACTTTATGCGGCTATAAATAACGACAATAATAATAGAGATGTAGATGCCTGTGACGATGACGATGATGAAGATGTTGATTATAATGACGAAAACTCAACTTGGCACCCTTGTAAGAATGAGATACACTGGGGCAGAAATGTTTCCGCTTTTATTTCTGACTAATAACACGTAATTTGATATTTATGGCACAGAATGGATGAGTGGATTCAAACAACCACCAGTTTTTATCTGAAATTAAATAACTTGGAAACTAAATCGCACAGCAGAGTGAGGAAAAAATAAAGCAAAATCTGTATATTCAGTTTTTATTAACAACGTGTGTCTGCCATTACTGTAGAGATGGTTTCCAGTTCCATAAATTATAAGAAATGCAAATAACATGTGAAAATATTATGTCTACAAGAATCACGTCCATCGACAAATGTATAGGCTTAAAATTTTGTCAGGAAAATCCCTGAAAATTCTGGTAGTGAGAAATGTTGTCTCGTCTGGCGAGTGAAAAGATTTTTGCAAAGTGGAAAAGGAAAGTGTTGTAAAGGCAAAAAAGGGTAAGTTGTTGCAGAAAACAGCACCTCCCGACATAAAACATATGTTTTACAAAGGAGATTTTAATATGGAAAAAGTGATTCAATCATAAAACTCCTATAGCCAAGAACCACCATCAACAAATTATCAACTACACTTTTTTTTAAAGAAAAATGTCTACAACAACATTTTGAATTATTTTCAGACATATTATTTGTTTCTGTAAATGCTTTCATCGACGTTTTTCTCAATAAAATTGTTTTTGGCAGGAAGAGCCTCCAGAAGTCCACGAAGGTTTAACGTGAATCTCGCCGTGCAGGCCTTACCCACGGTGTGCAACACACTGGGCATATTAGAATGCGATTGCCGACGACCCCCCCCTGGGATAGCCAAGTAAAACTTGGGCTATCTAGGAAAAGGGGCTGACAATTGTGCTGTTAACACATACTGTCAGCCCTTTCTTCGCAGCCAGGAGATACCAAATTAATTATGCTAGTATGGAACATAATCCCCATTGGCGGAGGTGAGGCCTATCTTACCACCTCTGCTACTCTATGGGTCTGTAGCACCCGGTTGCAATGCAACTCCACATTCGAGCACAAAGTCTCTACCAGCGATTTTGGTATCAACCACAACCCGCGTGATGCTCCCACTAGGGGTCCAACACCAAATAATCGGGCGGGAACTCAGTCCCGGGGCCTCTTGATCGCCACAAAGATGTCAACGACACTATTTCTTAAAAGTGAGTATTCAATGATAATTTTATAATAAAATAATTTCTCAAACTATACTTTACCTGTAGGATAACATCTTTAACAACATATTTACTATAGATCACCACCTTCAATGATGTTTTTTCTTATAATATATATAATATATTGGTCCCCATGACAAGTTTTCTACAAAAAAGCGATATTAGTTATACTTTCCCCACAGAAATGTGTTTCTAATCAAATTTTCTTGCAGGAAACTATAGTCTGCCAAAAAACAAAAAAAAAACTGCTCCACTGAAAAGTAGTGTTTTGCCATTGAAAAATGTCTCCACAGAAAATGTTTCTGCGTAGAAACGTATCCAATGACAGTTTTTCTACAAAAACCAATACGATTATATATCTTTTATAAAAGTCAACAGGAATATTTCATATAAAACATCTATAAAACACCTTTCATATACAACACCTTTTCCATGAAAAAAACACAAATGTTCCCTTTGAAAGTTTTTCTTCAAGCAATTATCTACGATGGTATTTTTCTTTACCAAAAGGATGTATTTTTTGACAGGAAACAACACTTTTCCTACCGTCAAACCCCTTCTACGATATGTTTGCTACCCAAATATACCTCCAGCAACAATTTTCTAATAGAAAAGTTCCTAATATGATACTTTCAATTAAAGTATTTTTTTTTTCAGCGATTCTCACTTGGGAAGGTGTCTCAAATTTGTATAAGAATACAACACAGTTTGCAAAAACACATTTCTTATAAAAAATATCGTTCGTGACAATTTCTTCTGGGAAAGGCATACTCAACGAAGACTATTTCACGGAAAACTGCCTCCAATTTTCCCACAGAACCTTGTGTCTAATGACACATTTCATATAAAATAAGATTTCCGATTATATGTTCTTCGGAAAAGTATTTTCGTGACTATTTTCTTACTTAAAAGTTTCTCCAATGACACTTTTTCTATAGGAATGTGTCTCCGACGAACATTTGCGTATAAAACGGTTCCTTCAGGAAATTTTTTTTTATAGATTAGCATCTCCGATGACGTTTTTTCGATGGAAAAGAGTCCCCAATATTTGTTTTTTCTATGGAAAAGTTCATCCTGCCAAACTTATGCTATGGGAAAGCGTTCCTAATGACAATCTTTCATCATAAGCTTATTTCCAGTGGCACTTTGAACACAAATAGATGTTTCCAATGGTGCCTATGTTACAGAAAAATATCTCCAGAGACATTGTTGCTACAAAGAAAGTATCTCCAAAGTCCATATTTTCTATGAAAATGTGAATTTCAAAATGTATATTTTGAATACACTCTTTTATTGGGAATATATAAAGTGTGTCCCAACAAGAACGCAAGATTTAAATTTAAGATAAAACACAGATATTTAAAAAAAAATTGTAAAACTTTATTATATCGTAAAGTAGACAGAATTAGGTTATGTACGGATGGATGTATGGATGGTCCAATTTCCTCTTTTAAGACCTGAATCGTCGTGGAATTATTCGCGTAAACCATCGACTTCCGAAAACCCCAAAGAAAAAGTCCAATGGTGTTAAATCGCACGATCTAGGCGGCCAATTCTGGTCTCCAAAACGTGAAATGACACGACCGGGAAATTACTGATGCAGCAATTGAATTGTTTCTCTGGCTGTATGACATGTGACGCCGTCTTGTTGAAACCACATGCCCTCCACATTCATTTCTTCAATTCAAAGCACGAAACAACTGGTTATCATTTCACGATACTGAACACCATTGACTGTTTGCGCTTGACATGTCTCATTTTCATAAAAAAAGGTCCAATGATTCCTCCAGCCCAAAATCCACACCACACAGTGACACGTTGAGGATGCATTTGCTTCTCGTGAATCACTCGAGAATTTTCCTCACCCCAAATGCGACAATTCTGCCTGTTGACGAAGCCATCAAGATGGAAATGGGCCTCGTCACTGAAGATTATTTTATCAGCAAAATCAGCATTTTCATGTTGCCTCTCCAATACCCAATTAACGAACTCCTTTCGCTGTCCATGGTCAGCTGGCTTCAGTTCCTGAGTCAATTGAACTTTGTATGCATGAAGATGCAAATCTTTCATCAAAATTCGCTGCATAGTAGATTTGGGGACACCAATTTACTGAGCTCGGTTGAGGTGGATGGAGTTTGAGCGACATCATCACGTACAGCTGCGATATTTTCGGTCGATCGACCTGGTCGAAGGCGCGTTGTTGTCTTTACATCACTAACAGACCCATTTTTGGCAAATTTATCCATTAATCTCTTTACAGTTGACTCTATTGGAGCATTATTGTGACCCCAAATTTATCGCAATTTGCGAACTGTTGTCGCAAAACTTTCACCATATTGGTAAAACAATTTCACGATAAGAATGCGTTGTTCATTCCTGTAGCGCTCCATTTTTACTAACCTCGTACCTTCTACCAGCAGTCAATAACAATAGTTCAAATGTCAGAAAATGACACTTCGAATGGCGCCAAATTTAAACCTTGCGTTCTTGTTGGGACACCCTTTAGTATCAATCTATTCAGATTCACAATGTACCAGATATCCCATTTTACATTCTTGAAATTTTCTCTTAATTCAAGTTACTGATACCTTCGCAAATAGTATGTAGTTTGTAGGTTAGTATGTGGGTTCTTAGGTCATCTATAGCATCACTAAATTTCTAAAACTATTTTAAATTGCATTCCTCAAGCACATAATCTGTAATTATCGATAAACATTTTTCATTTGTTTGCCCTATAAGCTTAACGAATAATAACCACACTTTTAAAATATTTCTATACATTAACTCAAGTTAATATCATTCATTAAGCTTAAAGCACAATAAATCCACATATCCGTTTTGCCACATAACACGTGCCCAATTCTAGTTAGAAACACCAAAGTTAGCTTAGCTTTTTGGTCTCATTTAGTACAGTAAATAAACATACTAAAATTCATAGAAGACACTTTTCAATTAAAAAGTTTATCAAAATACGATACGCCCTACCAAGTTTTTGATGAAAATTCAAATCTTTCGAAACCAGTCCAACTGCAACGTGTTTCATATCCAAAAAATCGTGTAAAATATTAGTGATCGTAATCGATATTTTTATTCATTGTAAAAATCGCAAAACGCACTTGTGATGAAATGATAAATCGAGCGCCGTAAATAAACTCTCTCTTAGAGAAAAACGTTCTCTTGTTGAAAATGAATAAATCTCCTGGACACGAACAGTGAAAATAATCTCAAAACTCCCCCACAATATCCTCAAATTAGTTTTATTTATATTTAATGCTATACTTCGAATTGGATACTTTCCTCGATCATGGAAGCTGTCTGAAATAATAATGATCCCGAAACCTGGAAATGAACTGTCACAAATTACATCCTATAGACCCATAAGTTTACCCTCTATTTTATCTAAACTGTTTGAAAAGGTCTTTCTCCGAAATTTGTACCCCCATATTGAAGCAAACCATGTAATAATCATGCACCAGTTTGGGTTTCGTAAGGGTCATGGAATGATAAAACAAGTACACCCTATAGTAACCCAGATCAGAATAACATTCGAAGGCCGCAAATATTGCTTCAGGTCTCTTTATAGACATCTCCCAAGCCTTTGTGGCATGAAGGCCTTATTCACAAAATAGTCTCTTTTCAACCGACAAATACTCACAAGCTGCTGGAGAGCTATCTAAATGATCGATCTTTTGCAGCAAAATCGAAGGACTCTGTTTCAACTTAAAGAAAAGTTTCAACAGGAGTTCCGCAGGGCAGTATACTAGGCCCTATACTATATACCATCTACACCTCTGACATGCCTGTTCATTCCCTAATTCAAACTTCAACTTTTGCTGATGACACTGCATTCATGAGCACTAGCACTTGCCCATTAATGGCTTCTAGACAACTGCAGTCTCATATACATACATTAGAATCTTGGCTCGAAACGTGGAAGATAAAAGTAAATGCCACTAAGAGTGAACAGGTTACATTCTCTCTTAGACATACCCGTTCATAACCATGCCAAATATTTGGGTATTCACTTTGATCGACGTCTTACCTGGAAAAATCACATTGACTTAAAAATCACACAATTGAGACTAAAAATGGCTCAACTCCACTGACTTATTGGCTCCCAGCCTACTCTCAGTTTGGAAAATAAAATCACCATCTACAAAACCATATTGAAGCCAATATGGACATACGGCATCCAATTGTGGGGAACGGCATCGGCTTTTAACATAAATAAGCTACAGAGAAGACAATCAAAAATACTGCGCCAAATTTGTGGTGCCCCATGGTATATTAGGAATGATAACATACACAAGGATTTAAACATTCCTTATATTTCCGGGGAAATAAGCAGATTAAGCAGGTCATATGTATCAAAGTTGTCCTCCCACTCGCTCAAAACCTTCAACATTTTCCCGGTCCTATTGACACAAAAATCACTCAATTGAAATTAAAAATGGCTAAACTCCACTGGCTTATTGGCTCCCAGTCAACTCTCAGTGTGGAAAACAGAATCACTATCTACAAAACCATATTGAGGCCAATATGGACTTACGGCATCCAGTTATGGGAAACGGCATCAAACCCTTCAACATTTTCCCGGTCATATACGGCTAAGAAGAAAGGACACGCTAGACTTGGTGCGGTGATACAAAGTTCGGCTCATCAAAAATAAAATCCAGCAATGGCAGGATATTTTAGTTTAAGATAGGATTAAGATTTGAATACTTATTGTAAATTTCAAAAGAAAGGTTCAATACAGAACATAAATGAAAAAAAAGTAAAAAAAAAACTATATTACAGATCACGTTCAACCTCCGCGTCAGCATAGAAGACGGTTGTGTCTGTTTAGCGACAAAAAGTTTCTTCATAATCACTTTCAAATTGATCAATCCCCGGTCCTCTTTTGTCTTTAATCTATATTGGCATATAAAAATTTGTTTAAAAAAAAGGAAAAAAAAAAAAATAAAAATAAAAACAAAATTACATATACAAATTGAAGATAACAGATTTCGATGTCTGCGTTGTAGATTTATTGAAATTTGAAATACTAGCAGTTGCACTTTTGAACAAACCTAAAAAAATATGGCGACATGGACTCTTTACAGCTTGAATTAATCATTTCAATGTTTGACAAAATCTGATTTTTTAAGATACATAACACAATAATAAGATGTGCAGTAGCAAAAAATTAAGAATATTATTAAGAATTTTAAGTATGTAAAAAGGTTTGCAGTATCAAAAAATAAATAATTTATTAGATTTAAAAATAGCCTGCATTTGGATTGTGTATTGATTGTGCTCACCTATTGCAGGCAGTTGCTGAACGAATTATTCATATCCGCTATTTTGCATGGAAAGTCCGCGAAGATCAACGACATTTTTTTGTTTAATTTTATTTCACTTTCATGTTAAGAATATCATGTTGCTGAATATTTCTGCCAGCTGTGAATAGTATTAATGTCACCAAATTAGCTATCGTATTTTCATAATTCTGTTCTAATTCATGGCATTTGTCTCACATTTATGGTTGAAATTAACCTCCAAATAACCCCAGTTTATGATACTTTTTGCGAAAACCTTTTTCTATTTTTTATTTATCACCCCAGGAATTCTTTCCTTTGGCCTTTAGTATTAAAGCCAAGAATCTGTCGTTTGTTGTTTACCGCAAAGACGGCGGATGGGTCTCGTCTAAGTGCCACATAAAGTGGCATTTCTTGCGCTTTGTATTTTACCGTGTCAGGGAGAAATGTCTGCATTTCAAAGAGGAAACTCATTGGCTTTTGGTAAACAGCAAACGGAGAAGAAACAAAAAGCGAATTTAATAATGTGGGAAGAAAAAACACGAGCGACGATGAAAGACGGCCGCCGCTTAGTATTTAAAATGTGGCGCCAATTTTAAGTAAAGACTTTCGCGGACTTGGAATATTTGCAAAATAACAGTAGTCGCTGACTCCGTACATCGTTTGTCTCCACAGCTCTTTGCTCCCGCCATCTTGTTCATAAGTTCTTAGATGTGGAGTTTCCTTCAATACCAAGAATTTACTTAAATGGGCCGCGGCGGGGTGTTGGTATATTTTTTGCTAACGTTCTTCTAAAATGCTGCATAACACTTCCGGAATTCTGCTTCCCTTTCCTCTGTTCTCCTTTAAACATTTTAATATTTGCTTTGTGAATCTCGACGCCTTTGCCGATGATGTCTGGTAGTTGGTTGGGTGGATGATCCCCTTCAATGATTGCTGTCAGACGAATTGTTATGGGTAAAATTCGAAGAAAAAAATTGTAAATCTTATTGAAAAATTGTTTGTTTGCAACTGAAACAACAATAACAACAATAGCAGCATATTGTTTGGTTATGAAAACATCTTAAGAGCAGCAGAAAATAGGAGCAGGACAGAACGAGAGAGAGAGAGAGAGAAAGGCAGGGAAAGGATATTAAATTCTGTAAGCAAAAATATTGCATGTGAGAAGTCAGTTCAATACAGAAGAGATAATGGCTCATGGGAAGACAGAACATTTAAATATTGAATTTCAACAGGAAACTTCGAAGCAATATTAAAGCAAAATTGGAAAAAATGTAAACAGAAATAAAAAAAAAACTAAAATATTCTATTATTGTAAAGGGTGTCCCAACAGAACGCAAAATTTCAATCTATATAAATAAAAATCAAATGCCGTTCGTTGGTAAGGACATCAGTTGAGAACGGCTGGACCGAATTGAATATTTTTTTTTTAAATGTTCGTCGTAGTCCAACTTAGGTTTCTATGGAAAGAAAAATTTACCACGCTGACTTTTACGCCCACTTTTTTTGATTTATCTAAAATTGTAAAACGGCTACACCGATTTGGCTAATTCTTTTTTTAAATGTTTGTAGTAAATGTTTCCAGTGCTGCTACAAATATGGGTGGGATTGGACAAAGAGGCGTGGTACCTCCCATACAAACCACAAATTAAAAATCCATTATCTATGCTCCTGCTTACGGTATTTGAACAAAATTTGGTGCGTAGGTTTGGTGTACATATCTTAAGTGCTACTGCAAATATGGGCGGGATTGGACAAAGGGGCGTGATACCTCCCATACAAACAAAAAATTAAAAATCCATTATTTCTTCTCTTGCTTACAGTATTTGAACAAAATTTGGTGCGTAGGTTTGGTGTACATATCTTAAGTGCTGCTGCAAATATGGGCGGGATTGGACAATGGTGAGCGGTACCTCCTATACAAACCACAAATTAAAAAGCAATTATTTCTGCTCCTGCTAACGGTATTTAAACAGAATTTTGTATTTCGGTTGAGTGAACATATTTTAAGTTCTGCAAATATAGGCGTTTCTTATTATAATAGACCAATTGGCATGAAACATTTCCAATAAAAATAAAATTTGAAGGCAAAGCAACGTTTGCCGGGTCGGCTAGTTTTAAATAAAACACAGATATTTATAAAAAATCGTGAAACTTTATTATATAGTAAAGTGGCCAGAATGAGGTTATGTGTGGAACAACACATCGGGCAGATGACCGCCGCGGCTTTGCTGACACAAACGCGATCTTTTAATGAAATTGTCAATGACCGTTTTGCATAAACGCTGCGGTATTTCATTAATTCAGCGTCCAATTTCCTCTTTTAAGACTTAAGTCGTCGTCGGTTTATTCGCGTAAACCAATGACTTCAAAAAACCCCAAAGAAAAAAGTCTAATTGTGTTAAATCGCATGATCTAGGCGGCCAATTCTAGTCCCCAAACCCCAAGTTACACGACCGGGAAATGACTGATGCAGCAATTGAATTGTTTCCCTGGCTATATGACATGTGGCGCCGTCTTGTTGAAACCACATACCCTCCACATTCATTTCTTCAATTCTAGGCACGAAAAACCTGGTTATCATTTCCGGATACCGAACACCATTGACTGTTTGCGCTTGACATGCCTCATTTTCATAAAAAAATGTCCAATGATTCCTCCAACCCAAAATTCACACCACACAGTGACACGTTGGGGATGCATTTGCTTCTCGTGAATCACTCGAGGATTTCCCTCACCCCAAATGCGACAATTCTGCCTATTGACGAAGCCATCAAGATGGAAATGGGCCTCGTTACTGAAGATGATTTTATCGGCAGAATCAGCATTTTCATGTTGTCTCTCCGGCTTCAGTTCCTGACAATTGAACTATGTATGCATGAAGATGCAAATCTTTCATAAAAATTCGCTGCATAGTGGATTTGGAGACACCAACTTGCTCAGTTCTGTGTCGAATTGAGGTGGATGGAGTTTGAGCGCGATCATCACGTCCAGCTGCGACATTTTCGGTCGATCGACCTAGTCGAAGGCGCGTTGTTGTCTTTACATCACTAACAGACCCAGTTTTGGCAAATTTATCCATTAATCTCTTTACAGTTAAAAGAGTCAACTGTAAAGAGATAAATGGATAAATTAACCAAGATTTGGAGCATTATTGTGACCCCAAATTGATCGCAATTTGCGAACTGTAGCCGCAATACTTTCACCATTTTAGTAAAACAATTTCACAATGAGAATGCGTTGCTCATTCGTGTAGCGCTCCATTTTTACTAACCTCGTACCTTCTACTAGCGAACAATAACAATTGTACAAATGTCAGACAATGACACTTCGAATGGCGCCAAATTTAAATCTTGCGTTCTTGTTGGGACACGCTTTATTAGGTGCGCAACTAAGTTCTCGCTGTTTTTTTCTTTCTTATAAAAATGTAACTTTTTTATGAAAACATGTTTACAAGTGATTTATTGAAATTACTGCCCATCGCTAGCTATAACTTTATTTCATCTTTCAGGCAAAGCTCGAATTCCATCACAGTAAAACTGTTCATCTTTTGAGGCTATCCAAGAATCTAGCCATTCTTTGATTTTGTCATATGAGTGGAACTGCTGGTCAGCCAGACCGTGTGCCACCGAACGGAACAGGTGATAATCGGACGGTGCAATATCTGGAGAATATGGCGGATGGGTTAAGACTTCCCATTTCGGCGATTCCAGGGAGGTTTTAACGGTCTTGGCCATGTGAAGCCCAGCGTTGTCATGCTGAAGAAGAATCACTTTTTCGTGCCTCTCCGGGTTTTGTGGGCGTTTCTCGCACAGAGCTTGGCTCAGTGATAACTTGGGTATTACGTTCTTTTCACGACGAACAAAATTTCACGAAACATTATTTGCCCGTGAAATACTTTTTGTATTAATTTCTAACACTGAAATCGGCACAACTTATATTTTTACGTCATATTATGTTCAATTGCGCATGTGCAAAATTTGATAAATTGTGCTTTTTTCATTACTATTTCAATTCACAAGTTTGCATATGGATCATCGACAATATTATCGTGCAAAAAAAGTAAGTTATTCTAATTTCAGTGTTGGAAACCTACAAAAAAGAGATAGGCGTTGCCGCTCTAGAGAATATTCCCCACGAAAAACTTAGTACTGGTTGGCATAAAGGTTGTGGTTGTGGCCACTTTTAGTGGTTTGGTGTTACGCTTCCCAAATTAACTTTTTTTTGTGTTGAGTTTCATTATGAAACATCAGCATAGTATCAGCATTTACTCGATATTCTTTTTTCACATATTCTCTCGATTTTATAGCTTATCGAAAAATGTGTCTAGTCAGTGAAAATGAAGATCCGTTTTTCTAAATAATTGAAAGTAAATAAGATATTTTGAACTGTATTTTAATAGTTGCAGCTTCCAATTTGAGGATACGGCATTCCCATTTCCCATTTCTTAGATGGGGCTGGTTTAGGCTCAGCTTTATATAAATAAATCGAAATAAATAAAGATTTTTGTAGAGAAGTACATACAAAGCTCTTAACACAAGTAATAAACATACTTCTAGAGAAAATTTATTGAATGAGGTTGGCCGTGACATAATGATTACATCAGGTGACTATCACGCGTTTGATCGTGGATAACACACAAATTGCGATAATAAATAAATAAACATTTCTGTAAAAATACAAACTATGTCAGAGCAGTACACCATGGAATACCATAGCACCTATGAAAATTTGTGTCGACCCATTTGTTACAGAACTAATGCACTTTCAGTCAGCAAAATAACCGAAATTCATCATTCAAAAACATTTTTAAAAGGATGCTCAAACTAATTTTTGTTTCTTGTTCGCTTTTTTCCTTCCGTGGAGTTCAAGCGCGGTCTGCCATTTGGTCATTTTGACACTGCTCAATTTTGTCAGTCCATCTCAAGTGTGTTTGGCTGCTTTTGCAAAGAATTTATCTCAAATTTTGCAGTGCGAAAAGAATTTCGTGTGCCAAATTACTGAAAATTTTATAAAAGGCTTGTTGGGAGACGACTTTATTACCGCATTCAAAAATGGTCGAGATGTGGGAAAAAGTTTGCCATCAACATCTTCAACTAAAGTTAACAACGATAAAGTGAAGGAAATCGGGACGAAAAATCTTTCTTTAAGCTGAAGAGAGCACCTCCCAACTGAGCCGAAATCTAAATGAAAACACATAAAAATCGATAAAAAGTCAAGATAATATTGACTGTATCACTTGATGATGTTGAGCATTCGTAATCCTTGTCAGGGTGTCGAACGGCAAATAAAGAATATTATTTAGGAGCCATTCAGCCAGATTTGTGGCCAGATCTATGAACGATCACGGCTATCATTATGAATGAATATCTGGCCAAAAAAAAAAAAATATATTATGGAGCCACCATATTCATCTGATATGGCTGCGGTCGACTTTTTGCTCCTTTCTAAATTCACAGTAACTCTTCGAAGCACCCACAAAAGACATGAAAGTGACTTTCGCGGCGAAGACTGAAATCTTTTCCAGAAAATGAGTAATATTTTGATGATTCAATTTTTCGTTGGCTTGGGTGTATTTTTCACAGTGTGACGCTTTAAAGTCGTTGCAATTAATTGAAATTGGGAAATATTAAATATTTTATGTTTTTTTCAATTTTACTGCAGTATTTATAGAGAATGCATTTGTTTAATATATTTATATATAAGTTAACAGCACCGTCTCGCCTAGCAGTGGACAGAGTGTTGCTGAGCTCGGCAGCCAAACTCTGTCGCAGCAGGGCTGCACTTCTCCATCGGCGTAATTCTGTCTACTATGCAAATTATGCGCTATGTTGACATAGCGACGAGAGTGGCCTGACAGTTACCAGACGAAATATGAGATCTTGCGTGGACAGCAAGATCCACACATGAACCGTGGAGTAGGGCTAGGCTATTTCGTAAGCAATTTGGTTCAGACAGTCTTAAGTCAAATTTAAAAAAGGCCGTGTTGCCTTATGCGGTTGCTTAATAAAACTTATTACTTAAAAAACGAAGAGTTCCTTCGCTGAGCCAAACGGCCATCAGCGATATGCAAATAACTTATACACATATTTTCACTATATCTGAATTTTAATTGTCTGAACTTAAACGTAAATCCAAACTCACAAAATTTAAAAATAATTATTAAACTTACTCAAAATTTGGAGCAAAGTTCTTAATGACAACAGATTAATATCATTTCACTGCTTATTACTCACCACATTTTTTCCCAAATTGCCTCAATTTCTCCGAATAAAACACACATTAGCCATGCCAGATTACACTTTATTTAGTTCTCTCTAATCACATTCCCAGAAATAAATTTCATTCGTAAATTACAATGCCTTTCACTTAATTTAAGTTATACAAAGTTATAAATTCCTCTTCGTTACTGTCATCTTCTTTAGTAAACTACCAGTTTCCAAAGAAAGACCGGCTACCACAAATTATCGCAATTTTCACAATTGTAGTTTATGGGCATCAAAATGAATCCATCGTAGACCGAAATTCTTTTGTTATGTTAAAACTGTTAATAACACTTAACCACTTTCTTGGAAGTGAAGAAAACTTTCGCCCGTCTGCTGTTATTTACGGTAACACTCAATTTATTTCTTAGCCATAAACATGAATTTTGTAGTGTCGTTTTTTTTATTTTTCTTTCATCTTTTTGCCAAATCCTAAAAATATCCAAAGAGGATTACAAAATCTCCCCAATAATGGTGTGAATAATAGCTGGGCCATAAAGAGGAAACTTTTAACTAGAAATTATATGGAACGCCCTAAATCGCCCATTTCATTTTTTTCCTATTCTTTTGCAAACTTTGTGGTAAAAATTTGTATTTATCAACTTCAGTGTGGTCATAAACACAGCCAGTCCTTGTCGTCTGGCTAATGCCGCCACACCAGCGCTCGATTGAACCTATGTGGGAATGCATTCGACCATGTCAATGTCCTTTTCCATTTTGATTCTCTTTTTATTGTAGTTGCCAAAGAAAACACCTTTTAATGGAGGACAACGGCAGTAAACAACATTTTGGAAAAACGTTATCGAGGCAGCCAGTAGAGTGAGGGAAGTTTGCGTGGATTATGCAGAATAGCAGTGTAAAAGGGGAGGACATAAAGATGAGGGTGGTGCGATAAGTTAGTAGCAGGAAAGGAATAAACGAAATAAATTTCCTTGTACATCATGAGTGAGATATGGGAGAGTTTCTTACGTTCAGTGAGCTTATACGCATTCTATTTTTAGACTCACTCATCGGGACCTTCAGTCTAATGACAATTCCGAATGTATCAGCTTGAAAAGCACTTTGCAAGACTTGTCGATTTCTCGACAGCTTGAAGTACTCGTATTCGTCAGACACAACGGGGTAGCCGGTGCTCAAATAATGATAAGTGGCTGTATGAGTGCCACGAGTGATCATGCGAGCGATAGTCATGTTTACTAACCACGATGCCACTGCCGGTCATGAAAATGAATATTGGGTCTAAATAGCGCTTCCACTTACGAATTCAGTCTAACTGGTTTCGGCGTAGCAAAGAATACTTATGACAAAAGTGCACAGAAGGCAAGGCTATTGCCTGGTCATACTCCGATAAAACCGCTTGAGCTGTTGGTAACTAAAAGTAGGCTCCCATCACTACCAACTTTTAGTTAAGATATATTACAGAGTGAGTAGCACAAAAAGCGAAAGCAAAAACAAATAAAACTGGATACCGTAAAGGCGCATATTTCATACTATTCCCAAAAATTATCTGAATTTTCATTATTTAATACCCTTAAATGGTATGTTCGATTTAAAAATGACATATTCGACTAACGACAAATTCAAGTAAGTGCTAAAATTTTTGAAAATTTTTAAAAGCCTGCTTTAAAACAAATTATTTTAATGTAATTAATTGTGACTATGAATGAGTTATTTATGAAATGCTATTGGTCGTTGGATGTTTTCGTTAACCTATTTTCTCTACATATGCATATTTACTTTTGCAAAAGCCACAATAAACAAAGGGGATAAATGAATATTTGGTTTTAAATTTATAATAATTATAAATTATGTTACTACTTGTAAGTTCTTACACACTTTATTTTACTCCTTCACAATACTTGGGAAATTTGCAGTAACATATCGCCGTTTTCCATTATTATGTCATCAGCGTATGCATCTGCTCTTCTAATTTTATTATCGGACGAAGTACAAAGTTAGAAGTCAGTCAATGCTTGAGAAGATTGCAGTAACATCTTGCAGTTTTCTATTATTGTGCCATCAGCGTAAGCATCTGCTCTTCTGTTTTTATTAAAACGCACGAAGTACAAAGTTAGAAGTCAGTAAATGGTTGAGAAGGTTGCAGTAACATCTTGCAGTTTTGTATTATTGTGCCATCAGCATAAGCATCTGCTCTTCTGTTTTTATTAACGCACGAAGTACAAAGTTAGAAGTCAGTAAATCCTTGAGAAGGTTGCAGTAACATCTGGCAGTTTTCTAATATTGTGCCATCAGCGTAAGCATCTGCTAATTCTATTTTTATTACCTCACGAAGTGCAAAGTTAGAAGTCAGTAAAATTAGATTAATTAAAATTAAAATTTAATTAAAATTAAAATTGGCTATTGCAAAAACTTTTACAGCCTTTGTATCGAAAAGCTAACATGAGACATTTGATTTGGGTGAAGCATTCCTATCAACTGTTAACATTATACTGTATATGGACAATAATATATTAGATTATTGCCTAGATTAACAAAATTCTCCATTTTTATGAAACTGCAAAAATTATTTTTTATAATCAGAACAAAATTTAGAAAAAATGAAAATTTCATGATTTCTGGAAATAAGTGATTTTCGAAAACGCAATTGTTAAATTTAACTGCCTATAACTTAGAACCTTTTCAGAGGCTCTAATTGAAATGTTCAAGAGTTTAAAGCCTGTCAAGTTGTATACATTTGTTTTTCCTATAAATTTGAAAGTTTTCAGAAAAACTAATCACGAGATTACGTCTACAGATTGTCTAAAAATTAACTGGACACAATTATTAGGAACATGTAAGGTAATAACTTTGTGGCAAAAATATTGAAAAATACGATGATATATATTTTCCCACAATTAGAAACAGCAGTTTAGTTTTCATTCAATTTCAGACTTGAGAATATCTATCTTTAAAACAGCTTTGAAAAACGCACATTTTATTAACAAACAAAAAAATGAAGAAAAGGAAAGAATAATCTTTCACCCTGTAAAAAAAGTATTGAAAATTGGTCACTAAAACACAAAACATGTATTATTCATTGAAATGTATTCTATTGCTTCCAAAGTAGAATCCTTGCAAAAATTAATCCAATCATCAAAACATTTTTCCAACGCTTTTTCTAGATAAGCCTTCAGTTCTCGCCCCGTAATTTCTTTTATGTCTTTTGTTGGTTGAAACTGAGTACCTCAAAATGGTAATTTTAATTTTTAAAAGTTAGAAAAAAGTCACGAAACATGTATTATTAATTGAAACTTATTGTATTGCTTTCAAAGTAGAATCCTTCCAACAATTAATCCAATCATTAAAACATTTTTTTCAAAAGCATTTTCTAGATATTCTTCAGTTCTCGCCCCATATTCTCTTTCATGTCTTTTGCTGAGTGAAACTGATTATCCCAAAATGGTAATTTGGATATTTAAAAGTGAGAAAAAAGTCACAAAACTTGTATTATTAATTGAAACTTATTCTATTTTTTCCAAAAGTAAAATCCTTCCAACATTTAATCCAATCATTAAAATATTTTTCAAAACATTTTCTAGATAAGGCTTCAGTTCTCGCTCTGTAATCTCTTTTATGTATTTTGCTGAGAGAAACTGGTAATATGGATGGTAATCAAAATGGTAATATTGATTTTTAAAAGAGAAAAATTCAGCCGGAGTCATATCATATGAATAAGGTAGTTGTTCAAAAATATTTCTTGCGCGTTTGACCAGTAATTAGTTGACAATGGCAGACTTATAAAACGCTCTGTTACCGTGATGCAAAATCTATCAATTTTCTTTCCTCACATTTGGCGTTTCTCGACAAATTTACTCTTAAATACCCGCCACAAAATAATGTTTATTTGCCGCTTGAACTTCTGCCAAGAATTACGAGTGCACAACACTGTGAAAATAAAGAAAAGACAGTCTACATTACTTTGACTATGGCGTTGTTTTTTTCGATTTCGACTTCACCAAATGCCTGCCAACATTTCTTCTAAGCTTGTTAATTGATTTGTATGTCCATCTCGTAAACCCATACCTTGTCACCAATTAGAAAGCCTTTTATGAATGCGAGGTTAAAAATGACACGCTAAAAGATGTCTACTGCCATCTTTTCGCGATAAAGTTAAAAAAAAGTCAGGTCTTTCGAAAATATTCAAGTGTAAGATGGTATGAATTGATTCCTGAAATGTAAAAAGTTATCTTCTAAAAACTTTAACAGTGATTTTCAGTCACCATTTCCTTCACTTTATTGATATTAACTTAAGTTCGGGAGGTTTATATTTAACCAGAGCTTGGCAAATCGTCCATTACATCTGATCAGGATTCATGCTGAGTTTCCTGTAATATTTTTAGCGATTCGACAAACGAAATTCAATGTTAAACATAACATTTGAATATTTTTTCCATAGTAAAAATTGCCAAACACTGTTGGGATGAACTGACAGGATAAAACACCGTACACAAAGAAAATTATTAATCACTCTTAAACTCTGAAGATATTTGTACCAACTAAACGAGAAGAAGAATTTTAACAATAATTTTAGGCACAATTTTTTATATGATCAATTTCCGGTACTCCTTTGGAAGAATACAGTTTAATGAACAGATTTGCATTTTCTAAATTTTGACTATCAGAAATTACCGTAGCCAAAAGGTTAGGGACAACTAAGCAATTTCCTTTTATCTTACGAGTGTTAATGTTGGCAATAATATAGGTACAATATTTTTGTTAATATTTTGATCTTTACAGTGAAGCAGTTCTATCAGTCGAAAATAAAAATAAGTTGGTGTTCAAAACTGAAATTTATAGTCAAATACTTTTGTAATCGTAGCAAACAACTGAAGAGTGTAAGCAATTTTTTTTTCTTTGCTTCACCTCTTAGTTTTTCATGCAGATTAGTGGCGTTAAAATCGGTTACCATCTATAAGTAAAACAAACTCTCAAAGAAGTGGCACTAGCAAAGCCATTTTTCTTCTTTTGCTCCTGTTTACCGTATTTCCACTGCCACCCTCTTTTTTTCCTTATGCTCTACCGCAAATAACTTTCTTCTTTATAGCCGCGTTAACCGACCGCATCGTACAACGACAAGAAAAACAATTTTTGTAAACTTAAAACACTTGGCTTACTTAACACCAAACAGCTATTACTAGAGCCCTGCCCTCTTTCCGTCTTTTCTCTCCCACTCTTGTTTGACTCAACGATACCCATAAAAAGAAAAATATCCTTGCCAGTTGATTTGAGGCAAGGGGGCTCAAGTCGCTATTGTTTTCTCGGAAAACATTTTGCAAAGTGTTACTTTCAATATTTTATTAATTTGTGTCGCAGCCAAATGATGTCCTTCGATAACCCACAAGGAGTAGTCCGACTTTAAGCAACACAAAAAGTGTTAAGATTTATTAAGGTTTCATGTTATTGCTTTTGTTCAGCCCAAAGTGTTTGGCTTAGCTGTGTGTGTGTGTGTGTGGAGTAAAGTTTTTAATAAATATGTAATTTGTTAAAATTGTTGATAGCTGTTAATTCTACGGTGGGAGAAGACAACGATGTTTTTGTTAGCTGTTGTTGTTTTTCTTTTTTTTTTATTTGGTTGTGAACCCACCTCATGGCATTACCCTCAATGGAAAAAACTTTTCAAGCCCAACCGCAAAGATGAGAAAAAAAGATTATGGTTATTTGTTGGCTTTCATACAATGTAAACTTTTAGCCATTAGTTGTGATATGTTGACTATTTTTATACTTATATTACAGCCTTAATAGTAGTTTGTTATTGTTGCTGGTTGTTGATGCCATGGATGGATTAGTGGTATGAAAGTACTGTTATTTTGTCGTATACACCAGCAGCCGTGGCAGATGCGGTGAAGGTGGTGGCAAAGTTGCAGACCATAAAAAATACTTAAATGGCAATAAAACACACTGATACAAGCCAAAGCCAACGTCATGAAGACCAAAACCCACAAGAAAGTTTAAAATCTTTTACTTTCTCCACAAACCAAGAGCAGAGAATAAGGCCATGCAAGAAAACCAATGAAAATGATATTAAAGCAGGGACGTAGAGAAAAATTCACCAAAGGACCTCTAATTTCTCTTCCGTTAAAAGAAATAGAGAAAAAATGCATTGGCACGTGATATCATTACTGTTCCAAAGATTCTAAACTAAGTTACGATTGTCCTCCACCCATTCTCATAAACGTAAACGAGGGTCAAGCTGCAGCAAATAAATTGTTTATTTTTTTTTTTTTTTTAAATCTCTAGAGACTTTACCAGCTCGAAGATACATAAAAAGTCTACAAACGATAACTCCAGCATTTGTAATAAATGTTAGGCCTAAAAGTGTGCTACTTGTTTGTAAGCGTACAAATGTATGCTTTTTGTATTTTAAACTTGTTCATCCTTGTTTGCCTGTCCAATGATTTATTAGATAATATATGGTGTAATTCTCAGTAGGTCTATGATTTACGCATATGTATAATGGAGTTATGAGGACAATTTGAAAATGTGAATTGTTAAACCAAGTGCTGACAAA
>JAHXMU010000107.1:334003-379588 GCA_019455685.1 Philornis downsi | reverse complement strand
TCTTCCTTTCTGTACCACTCAACCCCTGTGTGTGTGCTAACAAAAACCACCATAACGAAACTAATTGCACCGAAATTCAAAAGCGTTCACAGAGTCATGCAAAAAAATAAACAAAAATTAAGCGGAACTGAAAAACTTTTCCAAGAATTTCGCTCGCAACATAATGGCCAGATGATGGGAGTTAAAGGAGAGGGTGGCAAACACTTAAGTAAGGGGCATCATAGAAAATCCAGAGAAGAGGTATCGCATACAAATGTTTTCACCATAAAAAACAACAAACAATCTAATAATACTACAGGGACAGTTTATGTTGAACTAACACCCTTAAAGCTTACGAAGCCCATTTTTGAGCTGGCAAAAAAACTCCTCCATTTGCAAACAACACAAGAAAACTAGAAGTAAAAGTGGAGAACCTTAATAAAGGCAACAACCAAAAACTCTATCTTCTGTTTACCTCATAGTGCCATTGTTGGTTTGTTTGTTGTTGATATTTTTGTTGTTGGCCTACAATATATAAGCCAGCAAGCAGAAGAAGTAAAAGAATATGGCAACGACAACAGCGAAAACTGGACAACTTAATTTGGTTAAAAAGGAAGCAGTAAAAACAGAATTTCCCACCACAATGTTAAAGATTTTAACCGGTAAAGTTGTTGTTTTGTTTCGAGGTTTGCTATTAAGCACAAATTTGTTTTTTCAGTTCGTTTTTATTGAAACATTTTAAAGAACCCAGAATTTAGTTCAACATAAGTGCCATCTTGTGGTCTGATGAAAAGGAAAAATAGGGAGTTGCCAAAATTGAAGATAATGGGAAACAAAACTGGCATAATGAACATCAGTTGGTTGCAAGAATATCATCACTTTTCAATTTTCTTTGGGAAGTGGTAGGAGAAACCTGAAATGGGCACAAACGTTTTAGGAGATTTTGAGGAGGATTATTAAATTTATTTGGTTGATATTTATTGTTGTTGTTATCTTAAAAGATCATAAATAAATCAAAATATTTTTGGTTTTTGGCGCCATTCAAAATTTAAGAACGAAAACTTAAAATTATAGCAACATTTTTGAAGATTTTATAATTATTGGAGAACCGATTTACTTTAGATTAGATTTAAATTAGTGTTAATTATAAAAGATCATTCAATAGTAAGAATATTTGTAGTTTTTTCCTGCTGAACTCCTGTTTGACAACAACAAATATTTTCTGTTGGAAACTCGAGTTCTAACACCTCAACTCATATCAGCCTACAAAAGTCCATACAAAATTTTAATGCACATTACGTTGCTAGCGGAAATTCAACTTGAAATTTGTAAATTCGTGTGGTTAAATTTGTTGCTACTTATCCTTAAATACTTTGCAGATATCGACCTGGTTTTAGATGCGGTTCATTTACATCAAAGATGACGCTTTCTGTTATCTGAAGCATCTCAATATATCTAAAAACCAAACTTTTTTATAGAGATTTCCAAGAAATTTGGGAAATTATTAAAATTTTTGTTCATCATAAAACGGCGAAAATTTATTAAAAAAATATCCATCGACATCAAATGTACTAAAAAATTAGTTAATCAAAATAATAATTTTCCTTTTTTTGCCAAACCCATTCGACTATATCAGAAATGGTTTAACCGAACCTTAATGCTTTTCAGTAGAAGGTTATAAGCTTTCAGTTAGATAATAATTCAAATATGTCATGTTGAGATAGTGGATCAAATTGGGAGACCTCTCATAAAAATTTTTAAGTTAACCTTTTAAGGATAATGAATTGGAAACACAGTCATAGATAATTTGAATTTCATACATAAAATTATTCAGCAGACCGAGTCTGAGGCTTGTGCTTACAGCAGGTTCCGAACTGATTCCAAATATCTTCCGAACTGTTTTTAAAAACCAGCTCTAACTATTTCGAGCTCTTTGCTTGCAACTTATGTATGTTTAAAATAAAGGGAGTCCCAACCACATGCCCTCCACATTAATTTCTTCAATTCTAAGCACGAAAAAACCGGTTATCATTTCACGGTACCGGACACCATTGACTGTTTGCGCTTGACACGCCTCATTTTTATAAGGAAAAGGCCCAATGATTCCTCCAGCCCAAAATCCACACCGCACAGGGACACCTTGAGGATGCATTTGCTTCTCGTAACTCACTCGAGGATTTCCCTCACCTCAAATCAACAACCCAAATGAGACAATTCTGCTTATTGGCGAAGCTATCCAGATGGAAGTGAGCCTCGTCACTGAAGATGATTTTATCGGCAAAATCAGCATTTTCATGTTGTCTCTCCAATACCCAATTAACGAACTCCCTTTCGTCAAAATTCGCTGCATAGTGGATTTGGAGATACCAATTTGCTGAGCTCGGTGTCGAATTGAGGTGGATGGAGTTTGAGTGACATCATCACGTACAGCTGCGACATTTTCGGTCGATCGACCTGGTCGAAGGCACGTTGTTGTCTTTACATCACTAACAGACCCAGTTTTGGCAATTTTATCCATTAATCTCTTTACAGTTGACTCTTTCGGAGCATTATTGTAATCTCAAATTGATCGCAATTTGCGAACTGTAGCCGCAAAACTTTCACCATTTTGGTAAAACAATTTCACAATGGAATGCGTTGTTCATTCGTGTAGCCTTACCAACCTCATACCTTCTACTAGCAAACAATAACAATTGTTCAAATGTCAAACAAATGGCGCCAAATTTAAATCTTGCGTTCTTGTTGGGACACCCTTTAGATAGTCAGGTAACAACTTGTTCTGTACCCAGTCAGACATTGTCTAGAAATTTTACACAAATTTCCGATTCAGATTCGAATTTCCAACAGCATTCAGTCTAAAAACTATATGGATGGCTAACATAGCCATATAATATGGACGACTAATCTGAGAATAATCTAAAGTTTAGGCAAACTTTTCGTACAGATTTCTCCAGAAAATTGAGAGAATTTCGAAAAAACTTGAAAGTTTGTTCAGACTTCCTGGATTAGATTTGACCATATATCCGAAATCATGCAGTCTTACAAAAATATTGATAAAAATGTGAAAATATCGTGTATCCAAATTTTATATCTTTACATGAAAAAAACGTATATTTTCTGATTGTAAATAAGTTTGGTATGCATGCAATTTGAGTAAATATTAGATATTAGATTAGAATTTGAGTAAATATTAGAAATAGAGCGTAAATTCTTTTCGATATTTGTTTTCCTTCAAGGCTCTATTATGAAAAATAATGAAAATGAAAGAAAAAATCGCCTCAGGCATTATACCGAATACATTGCAGGATTTTCGTACGATAATTCAGAGAATCTACGGACTAAGCTACACCAATTATACGGAGGACGTTGTTTCAAATTAACAACAGGTGGCATCATCATCCTAGGACTTGCCACAGCAGACCAATCACCTTCTTAGCTGGAAAACAGAAGATTAACGAAACTTAAACAGGGCAAAATAATAACAGACAGGATTTTATGGCAACAACCTCTAGCACATGAAAAGAGACGCGCATAGCGCAATCGAACGTACGAACTCTTCGTGAAGGATCAAGACTTGTGCAATTAGATCATCAAATGACATCATATAACATCGAACTCCAAGGCACAACCCAAATAATAAGGAAAAATAATGACGAATTTATTACGGCAAATGGTAATACTGTAATCTACAGGGGGAAGGAAAATGGCGAAATAGGAGTTGGAATCTTAATACCGAAGAAAATCAGGAATTCTCTTCAAACATGGAAGCCTATATCAGATCGAGTAAAAATGGTTCGCTCCAAGAGTTGAATAAGATATATTACCATAGTACAGTGCAATAATATAAACGGAAGACTCAGAAGATGTTAAGAAGGATGAAGGATACCACGCGCAAGTTACAACTACGTTCAACGCGATTCGAAGAGGAGATATAATACTCAAAGTTGACTTTAACGCGAAGATAGGAAGCGACAACATCAACATCCGCATTGCCATTGGAATGGACTGTTGTGGAAATAGAAACAACCACAGTGAGCTGTTAATAGAACTGTGCCAGATATTTCAACTCGTCAAAGGTGGATCCATTTTCCCGCAGAAAGAGAGGAACAAATGTACTTGGACATCCTCGAACGGCAACTCACTCAAGTAGATCGATCATATATGCGTAAGCAGAAGATGAAGAAGCTCTTTATCGGATGTCAGAAAGAGAAGAGAAGCTGATGTCGGCAGTGATCATGGACTCGTCACAGGCGAAATTACCATCAGCCCAACCTCATTCATGGGAAGATGACATTGCAACCTGCAATAAAGTCGCAGAAGAAACACTGGGTATAGCGAAACCACAAAAGAAATCTTGGATATCAGACGTCACTTGAAACCTAATTTCCCAAAGAAGAGAACTCAGGCTGCAGTTGAACAACACCGATACTTCGAGTAATCAACACCAACTGCTGGCTAAACGAGTAAATAAATCTGCAAGAAAAGACAAAATAAAGTTCCTAGAAGGGCTAGCAATAACTGCAGTAGAAACAACTAGCCAGAACAACAAGAGAAAACAATCGAAAATGTAACAAGGAGCCAAGCAGTTGCTGATCGCAGTGATGCACTACTAACAAACAAGCGCAAAGGTGAAGATAACATTTAGAAGAAATTAGTAACGTCGTCATATATGCAACTACTGAAGTCAACGAAATGGAAAACATCAGCCCTGCAAAAAGTAACTTAAGAATATCATGCAACGCTCCCAGTCTAAATGAGATAAAAGAGGACATCGGGAAATTAAAACGTAATAGGGCAGCAAAGGAAGATGAAATACCAACCGATATTTTATGAGTTGACATCAAAACCATAGCTGAACTTCTACAATCCCATAACACATCAGTCTGGCAGGAAGAAAGGCTGCATCCAACTTTGAAAAATACATTATTGTAAGGTTACATAAAAGTGGCGACTTGAAAAATAACTGAAGAGAAATTACTCTGTTTAATACCATATATAAGATATTGGCAGTCATAATACAGAGAAGACTTCAAAGATGAAGTGGCAGGTTTCCGGCTAAACAGAAGCTATGTAGACCAGGCCAACACTGTACGCCTCATAATAGAACAATCCCTAGAATGGCGTACTTCTCTGTACCTAATGTTCGTACATTTCAAGACAGCCTTCGATACCATCAGATGGAATGATATATAGAAAGCATTGAAAAGAAAAGGAGTAGCCCAGAAAATAACTTCATTTATTTGAGCTATGCACGAGAATGCAGCACTCCCTGTTCTTCATAAAGGGAGCATCATTCAATCATTACACACCAACGCTGGAGTAATGTAAGGGTACCTTCTATCACCTCAGTTATTCACTATAGTACTGGATGATATCATGAGCGAAGTCTGTTCAAAGAGAAGAGGAATTACATGAAATCTTTAACAACAACTCGAGGACTTGGATTATGCGGATGATACATGTCAACTCTCGCACAAGATTTCCATCATGTAAGCAAAACTATAAGACTTGTGTTAGCACAGTGAACATCATGCTACAAGGCCAACTAATCGAATACGTAAATAGTATTTACTATCTACGCAGTACAGTAATAACGAATGTCGGGCCAGAAGCGGATGAAAATAACAGGCTCAATAAAATGAAAGTGACATTTTGGAGACTACAATCAGTATGGAAAAGCTAAAAAAATATACAGACGAACCAGGAAAAAATATACAGACGAATTAGAATATGCAACGCATGTGTAAAGTTGACTCTGTTGTACGGAAGTGAAACCTGTCTAACATCGAACACTATTACAAAAGCTAAAGGCATCCAGCAAAATGACTTGAAGGATATTCTGGACTTCTGGAACTTAATCAACGGGGAATATATAATGACACTAATGAAGCGTAGAAAATGGAGTTGGATCGGTCATACCAGCAGAAAGAACCTGGATAACATCACAATGACGGCGCTAGAGTGGAATTCTCAACGCTCAAGAAGTTGTTGTCGACCAAAGAACACTTGGAGATGCACAATACCCCAAGAACTAGGACAGTGCAATCTTAGAGAGGAAGACGCGAAAACAACAGCCACAAACTGGGTGTTACATTATTACTGACCTCATCTAACGTAATGTTAATAATGTTCTAAAGAACATTATTAGTCTTATATAATATATAGACTAAACTAGCAAAACTATTCCAAAAGCTGACTACTGCACCTACTCTAATATTCCTCACTGTACACTAAACTATGTTGTATTCTAACTCCCAGTATCATACAATTACTTCACAATATCAGCCTATGCTAATTACTGCTGTTGTATTGTTGTTGTTTTGTCTGAAACAAACAAAGGGATTAAGCTAATCCGTTTATTACCCTTGAATTGCACTGGTGAAGTCGATGCATGCTTGCGTTGCAGCTCATGCTGTTGCTGATTTGAAGCTAGCTTTACATATAAACAAGAATATAAACTTCACTCAAATCAGACACATTTGTAGCTCAGTGAAATTTTAGTAATTTCAAGGCAGTCATTTCTTTTCTGGATCTTTGAGCAGTCAACACAAAAGACTTGCTAAGTATTTTTTAATAATATTAATAATATTATGTAATATTCAAATAAAAATTTCCTGTCCTATATAAAGAAAAATTCGGTTTGTTCTACCGGAGAAAGTATACCTTATTAATAAACTCCGGGCATTATGGAGATGCTTTGTGGCCGTATGACCCCAAAGGGATAACGTAAAAAAAATCACTAGACTGAAATATTCAATGAAATGTTTAGAAATATTGGTTCAATATCTAAAGGCAATTATGATCATGCACAGTATTTTGTTTTACACATGCAAATTTTTTCTAAGAATTTTATACAACTCTTACCACAGTGTAGGAAACTGCAATTTCCACTTACAAGTTGACGAGGTACTTACCTGAAATGAGAAAAAGAAAGAAATATAGCTTTTAATAAAATTATTTAAATTCAAAAATCTTGGGACGTTAATCGCGAAATAATTAAGATGTCGAGTTGAAATTTATTACGGTTACTCTTGAACACTCATTATACTTTAATATGGAATCTGTTCTTGTTTACGACACCACTGCAACTACGTTTACAGTCATTCATCTACATCACGCATTCACGTATAGCGGCCGTAACGTTAACGTTTCGCTCTCTAACGTTGTTAGCATAAACTTACGATCCCATAAATGAAACTCCGCAATATAATTTCTCAACATTGTCAAGAGAACATCGAAAAGTGAATGTTTTCACTCGAATTTATCCGCTATGGCACGCATAGCCTGTCTAGTATGATAACTTTATGACCAGTATAAGGATTAAAAGTACGGAGTAAAACCCGCAATTAACTCTGACTTCTTTAAGTGCCACAACTCCATGATAACTTTGATGGCTATATCGGGGTCACCAGCATGTACTAACGTGTACCAGCGATCATGCCACGGCCAGGTTATAGTGAAATTTACCGAAGACTACTTTGGTAGAAAATTCAGATAAATCATTTTAAAGGAATATTCTATCCCCTCTCCTTAAAAAAAATATCAAAAATCGCACAAAAACGGGTGAGTTAATTTCACTGGGAATCTTATAAATTGAATTGCCATATGCAATATTAGTTTTATTTTTCGATACAAATAAAAAACAGCGAATACAAATATACAATTTTTAGTACAAAAGGTTTTTTACAACATAGCAGAATTTGTTTGAATATAAGCATATAATGTGAAGTGAAATATACAAAGAAATGCTCATATTTGTGTAATAATGCCAACGATAGTAAAATTCAAGATCATTGACCTAAATTCCCCTAATTCAGCAGTTGTAGGATTTTACTTAAATTTAAACGAAGTAGCAATAAGATTGGTTATCACTATAATTTACATTTATAGGAACACCTTACAGCGTCACATTGCGCTCGCGCTTAAATCTGTGTATATTTATTGAATAACTTTCATAAACATCACCAACACATAGACAATAAGAAAGTTTCATAGCAAAGTAGGAAATCTTGCAGAAATATTGATAATTCAACTCTTCCTCTGATCTCTGATGATCAATACCTGCGCCACCTATAGTACACTAATCGAACTACTTTCAAATCCATAGCCAAAATCTAGGCAAATAGAAATATTGATAATTCAACTCTTCCTCTCATCTCTGAAGAGCAATACTTCCGCCACCTATAGTATGTATACTAATCCATAGCCAAAATCTAGGCAAAAATATATGTATCTGGGGCTCATTACCAACTGGTCAGTGTAATATTGGGTTGTACAGAACACACTGGCATACATGGATTATACATGATAACGCTGTAACCATGATGTACGAGTATAACATAATGTTTGGGTGTCAAATCATTACTTATCATACAAAAACCAAAGCTCGTGATATCTACGATACCTCGTTAAAACCAAACGACTTTACACAATCCGTGAAATCATGACATTATTGTGAAACGAATTTGGTGATCGACTAAATTCGCAGCACACTGAATTGGCCGCCTTACAGTAAATTGTATGACATCCAATCTCTATACATCTTCTTCCGCCGTTCCGAAAATTCCAATATTTATATAAAATTTGTTACGATTAGTAAATTATGATCGAAAAATTGTAAGCCATCTTTATTCACATGGCCCAAAATGTTTAAATATGTTTAATGAGAAATTTAAGTTAGCCATTGTAGGGGCAGTTACAGCTATTATTTGAAAGAATCTTTTGGTAAAGAACAAAGGTAAAATACAATTGGTTTTATAATAATAAAGATTGTGTGATAAAATTCATTATTTTGTTTAATTTTTGAAAAAGTACTTAAAAATTAATTACTCTATTCAAATACTAATATTTTAATGTTCATGGCTTTTTCAACCCATGTTTTCAACAACATCAAAATGTGTATTTAATTTTTCACAAGAAAATGTCAAACCGCACTTGATACAGCACGACTAAAATCATGAAAGTTGTCAAAATATTTACTAAGCGAGTGTGCCTACTTTGTCATCGCAATAATTTGTCGCTCAAGGATTTCATTCCAGACACTTTAATTTAAATGTTAAATGTCTTGGCTCCACTGCTAATTGTTTTTGTTCGTAAACTTAGTTCATAAATCACTTTGTTAAGTCCCATCTAATTTTGCCTTTTGCCAAAAATGTTAAAAGTCTAATAATTTGTATCATTAATTTAGTGCGAATAATTCAATTATAGTGTTCCTTTTTCTGAAAACATTCCCCACTTATCCCACTCAATTTGTGGATGGATAGATGCCGGTCTGCCCCCGCTCACATTCTGACACAACACTTGTTCGTGTCACCATAGATTAAAGCATCATATTTAAATCCAGCACTCCCTCACAAAACTAAAGGAAAGTAAATGAACAACAAATATCAGAAAAACTGACAAGTTAAGAATCGTTAATAAATCACATGGCTTTCATTAGCGCAGCAGACACGCAACAATGATGATTTCTACTTGGAAAGTCTAAGGAAAAGTCTAGTATATTTTTTTGTACAAGGAAATCACTTCTTCTATTAAAAACTGTCTAACTTCAGCGGTGGGCCAGGGCAAGTTTGATGGGAGAATAGCATAAGCTATGAGGCTGGTGTAGGAAAATAAATTTTATGGAAAACTGTTTTGATTGGAGTATTGCTATGAATTTAGGAGAGTATAGGTTTGAAAAGAAACTTTACAGATTCAAATATTCAAATGTCGAAATTTTGATTTCATGCTATATTATAATTTATGTTTCTAGAAAATCTGTGTGCGGTTTGTGGGACAATATGACAAAGTTTAACCTGATCATATTTTTTGTTCGTGCACAGATGCACACAGCTTTCAGTGGTTGGATTTGGTGTACCGACCAAAATTGGAATTTCCCGGTTTCTTAGCAGTAGAGAAATATTATAAAAAAAGATCTTGATATCACGTAAATGAAACAAAAAATAGTGAATGAAATGGAAACAGTAATATATTCAACTTGGGACAAAAACTTAAGTTTATGAGACCTCGCGTTATAGCTTTCAATATGATGAAAAGATAAGTGACTGACCGCGGCACGGTGCACACTGTGGTAATTCACAAATCTTGCTAGAAAAAATTTAAAAAAAATATCTGGCAACATTCTAACTGTAATTCAGTTTTTATTTGTTTGTTTTTAGCTCTGATTAGGAAAAATTGAGCTTTAAAGTCAATTGTTGTCAACAGGTGCATTCAGATTTCAAAGAGTAGCGTATTATTTGTATGACTTTGTTATATGATTAACAAGTCTACGGTGATTTTATAGTCATTATTCTTATTATTATTATTAAGCTTTATTTCAAGAAAATTCATTACAATTTTTATTTAAATATTTCCATTGTAAGTACTAAATTTTTTTTTTTTTTTTGAGAAGTTCAGAAAGTGCAAAAAATGAAATGTTTCCTTCTTTTCGAGTAGAGTTTATTCTGGATAGTTCCGATGTAAATCTATATTTTGGTTAATCTTTCAAGTATTCGCTTTAATGCAAATCAAAAACATCTTGCGCATTTTTGCGACTACCATACATTTTTTTTTCACTTTTCCAGTATGACTCTTTCGAGAAAGGACATTTTTGAAGAATGGATAAAAACTCCCAAAATACATCGCAAAGACGCCTTATTAACATTAATAATGGTTAGATATGGTCTTCAAGATATTGCAGAAGACGTGAAAAGAAATCTTAAGGCAAACATAAATATTATTTGTTTTAAGCTAGCCTAAAACTGGATAAAAGTGGAAGACATCGTCACCGTTTTTTAACATCAAATTCAATTTGGCTTGCTGAACCGTATATATGCCTAAAAGTGTACAACCGAAAAGTTGTAAAAAAGCTGGGAGAAAACCGAAAAACTTTGATGACTGTAGTGAAAAATCGAAAAAAAGAAAGATCCAAAACCTTTTAGATTCAACTGACCATCGATAAATTATTAAAGCTAGGAATTATTAAAGGTAGGGAAAGCGAGATTCAGCCAGTCTTGTGAAAGATCTATCGGAAGCTTCATCCAGTAAAGGTACGGAAGTGAAAAAGATATGCAAGAGATTTAGCTCTGAGCCTTTAGGCAGCCTTTCTCCCGATGTAGCCTTATCTTTAATGGTTAATGCTAATTTGTCGAAACATCAATACGATGTTATTCGGATAAAACTCAACACAAAATGCAAAAATCTTTTGTCCTACTACACTAATGTTGAAAAAGCTAAGAGAAAATGTTATCCAGCTGAAACGGAAATCACTGAGATGCATGCAAAAAGTTCACTCCAGTCATTAGTGAATCATACCATTGAAAGGCTTTGTTTGGCTCAAAAAGAATTTTTACTCGGCATTGATGAACTGAAAGCTGATGAAAATCGTCTTAATATTTTGATAAAATGGAGACGCGATGGGGCTCAGCAAAAGCAGTATAAACAGAAGTTTTCCTCGGAGGAGGGTCATACAGATGAAAGTTTATTTAGTATCTCAATGGTTCCTATTCAAATGAATTTTAGTTCTACACAAAGAAAAATAATTGTATGGCAAAATCCTGCACCTTCATCTACAAGATACTGTCGTCCAATCAAGTTTTTTGCCAAAGAGTCCACTGAGTTAATTTCTCAAGAAGTTAGTTTAATACAGCAAGAAATTAAATTTAAGAAACCAGTCTTTTATCTTAAAAATATATTTTTTGTTGGCAGTGTGAACTATTTACTTTTTGTGTCATTTTGCTAAAAAAAAAAACTTTTTTCTAAAAAAAAGTTGATTTTTTACAATCATTTATAAATTTGAACTCATTTTTTGCTTAATCATAAATGAAAAGTGAACCCTACGCAATTTATTAATTTTGTCCAGTTATATTTGTGATCTACCACACTGTGCGGTGGCTAGAGCATGTGACAATGCTGCACGCGAATCAGCACTCATGTCCCGATATCACCATATATTTCCATTTGTGAGTGGCGGTTAGCTCAGACACTTCTAGAACTTCAGTAATCAATGAATCCTGTAGAAATTTCTTAAACTCCTATAGCCTATATCATATGTGGTGCTTAATACAGGGTGGATTACCAGTTGCATTACAATAAGAAATTCAAATAACTTTTTTTGATTAATGTATTATATCTATTTTTTTTTATTGTATAGAAAATTTAATTCATATTAAAATATATATTATTATTGTAATATTATTATAATAACAATTTAATTCAAATTAAATTTTCTATACAATTTTGAAGATAATAGACTGTGAGTAACCTTCATAATATGCGACACCTGATCAGAAAATTATTAAATCAGGATCACCTCAAATATTGTTTTAATGGGCGACTATTTGACTCATTGACTCAAATTCAATGATTTCGTTTTGTATACCTCTTGCTTCACATAACCTCAGAAAAAAAAAATCTCATTCAACATCTTTAAATAACGATCCCCATTGGCAATTGACAGTAACATGATTCGTGCGCCACCATGTAGATCTGCTCACTGATTGTGAGCGTAAAACTCAACTAGAATAGAAACTTCAGACAGGTGAACTGATTTACAAGTTGAAATTGTAAGTTTTTGTGTTTTGAATTTTTTATTTTACCCTCTTAAATTTGCAGTTTCCGACAATATATTTTTCTGAAATACCTAGTTTGAATTTCAGTCAGGTGAACTAATTCACAAGTTGAAAACGTAACCTTTTGTGTCCTAATTTTTTTAATTTATCCTCAATATATTTTTCAGAAATATTAAACATTAATTTCAATCAGGTGGCCTAACTTACACATTTTCTTATTTTTTTAATTTATCATCAATATATATTTCTGAAATATTAAATTTCAAATTCAGTGAGATGGACTAAGTTACAAGTTGAAAATGTAACATTTTGTGTCTTAATTTTTGTAATTTATCTTCTATATATTTTTAAGAGATATTAAATTTTAATATCATTCAGGTTACTGGTTGAAAATGTAACTTAATTAATTTATTTTAAATTAAGTTTTCTGATTTATCCTTTTAAATTTTCTGTTTTCAACAGTATTTTCTTCTGAAATATTAAATTTTAATTTCAGTCAAGTGAATTTCAAATTACATGTTGACAATTTAACATTTCCCGTCATAATTTTTTTTATCCTCTTAAATTTTCAGTTTCCGACAATATTGTTTTGTGAAACGTTAAATTTTAATTTCAAACAGGTGAACTAACTTACAGGTTGAAAACGTACATTTTGTGTGTTAAATTTTTTTAATTTATCCTCAATATATTTTCCTCAAATACTAAATTTGAATTTCAGTCAGGTGAACTAAATCACAAGTTGACTATGTAAACTTTTGTTTCTTAATTTTTTTTTTAATTTATCCTCAATATATGAAAACTTTTGGAAAGGTTAACAGAGCACAAAACGGATATTAGGAAGAGGAAAGAAACAACTGCACTACCTCAATAGAGTATGGACATCTGATAAACTTTGACAATGTAAAAATATTAGGCAGATAGAAGAAAATGAATACTGCTGCGATACTTTGAAGAGTTAGGTTCTGTGATATTAGTTATTAAGTTTGAAACTGTGATTTTTTTATGTTCTGGGGTCATTATTTTTATTATAAATTATTGTCGTGTTGTCCAGTTTTTTGGTAATATAAGTAATTGCCACAACTATGTAAAAACAAATTCTAAGTTAAAAACATAAAACTCTAAAAAATCATATAATAAAATACACCATAACATATTTTATCGCACAGGAATTTTCAATGAAGGTTTTTGTCCTGATAAATAAATTTGTTTTATTTGCATCAGAGAAAGATCTGGCCAAAAATAGCCCGTATAGACACAAAAAAGAGGAAACTGTATTTGGTCACCAATTCAATTAATTAAATTTTAATTTTAGTCAGGTGAACTAACTTACAAGTTGAAAATGTAACTTTTTATGTCTTAATCTTTTTATTTTATCCCTTTAAATTTTTAGTTTCTGACAATATATTTCTGCAAATAAAAATTTCATTTTCATTTAATTTCAGTCAGGTGTACTAACTTATAGGTTGAAAACGTAAATTTTGTGCGTTAAATTTTTTAATTCATCCTCAATGTATTTTTCAGAAATATTAAATTTTAATTTCAGTCAAGTGAATTAACTTACAAGTTAAAAATGTAACTTTTTGTGTCTTGAATTCTTTATTTTACTCTCTTAAAATTTACACTTTAAAACATTATATTTTTCTGAAATGCTACATTTTAATTTCAGTCAGGTGAACTAACTTTTTATGTCTTAATTTGTTTTTTTTTTAATTTGTCCTCTTAAATTTTCAGTTTCCGACAATATGTTTCTGAAATATTAAATTTTTATTTTATTTTTATTTTAATTTCAGTCAGGTTGCATATTGAAAATTTAACTTTTGTGTTAATTAACTTTAATTTATCCTCTTAAATTTTTAATTTCCAACATTTTTTTTCTGAAATATTAAATTTTAATTTCAGTCAAGTGAATTAACTTACAGGTTGAAAACTTAACTTTTTGTGTCTTACATTTTTTTTTAATTATTCTCCTAAATTTTCAGTTTTCGACAATTTTTTCTTCTGAAATATTAATTTTGAATGTCTAGTTCGTTTACTAAAATACTGATAATTTTTCGAACCGAAAAAATTTAATTTAGGGTGGATGTTGAATACAACATATTTTTGTACAAATTTCCTTTAATCCATTTAAAGTCATACTATTGAGCGGAAAGAGCACAAATTGCATAAAATTTGTAAATAAGAAAATTGTTCGGTAATATACAAAATAGAGCCGATAAAATGTATTCGAAAGTCACCTCTTTTATTTACGACTTTTGATCGGGATTTAATCTAAAATATCTCTTGTGCGGCCACTATGTTGAATCTCAAATATTATCACAAACAGCCCAGTTAAGCTTCCTCAGAAATTCAATAAATCAAAAATACACAGAAATAAACTATTAAACTGAATTTATGTCCTTTCCCTGAACCTCTATATAATTATATCTTAAGTTTCGCACAATCGAAATACAAATTTAATATAATATTTTATATAGCTAAACTTTCAAACTTTTCTCAAAATTGATCACAAAAAAATAAATAAAATAAAAAAAGAAAATTAATCGATATTCCGCATTGTGTCAAATACTTGAACTTCAAAAACTTACAAATATCCTACCAGTTGTTAAATTTGAACACAATTAATTAAAGAAACCGAACCATTCGTCTTAAAAAACTTTTCACCAGTTTCTCCCCCTTTCTAACTACAAATACCAGTTCGTGCTATAGTTTCCACTACATTTATACATATTCCAAAATATGCCCATTAAGCTTTTTTATGGCACTGACTATGTCTTTGACATTGCTTTATACGAGTTCATAGTTTGGCCTTATTTTATTTGTTTTAGCTTTTATTGTCCAATTCAAGCCGTTTTCATTGGCCCGCAAAAAAAAAAAAAAAAACAAAATCGAGAATCTCAATTGACATTCTACGATCTGCATTTAACACAGATAAAAGTCCAAATAACAACGACAATAACTCTCTTACCCTCCCTCTCCATCTACATCCGCTTTTCAGTCATTTTCATCTAGTGGTACTGGGCTAGAGCCACTACTAACCCAAATTTTCGGTACAAACATTAAGAGTAAACTTGTTCAAGTTTATATTTGTCATTGCTGGCGACGATGGGGACAGGGTATGATGGCGTATCGTGAACATAACACAGACCACAGGACCAACAGCAGGAACATAACACAGACACGAACATTTGAATTTGCAAATCCTTTAGAAATTTATGGGATTTCTATACAAACGAATAACACACCACATATCGTACACGTATACCAGCTCACAAACGTTCCAACGACATAATCTATTGTGTGCCCAAGTTGTTTCTGTATGTGAGCAAGCTAAAAGAAAACAGCCGAATGTACATGAAAACGGACGCTTTAGTATTTGTTAAATTAAGGAACATTTCTTTTATCAGCTACTACTATTTGTGAGTGTATGTGGCTGAGTTCGTATTCAGTTGAATTGTTGGTTTTAAAGGGAGTGTAGCAGTGTTAGAAAATCTGCTGGTTTAACTGCTCAGCGCACAATATCCCGCTGCTGTGGCACTTTATGGCTTTAAATTGCTGTGAGCAGTGATGGCTTACAAAAATGTTTGTTTTAGAACCTGCAATCTACATTGAATATTGTTTTTTTATTTACAGTTTTATGATAGAGTGTTGAAATGTGCGTTTAAAGAGGGTTTAACAAATAGTTAATGACAACATAAAACGGCTCTAAAAAGTGTCTGGGTCTAAGGGATTAAAGCGTACATGTGAAAGTTTATGATAATAATTCACCTCGCCCTATCTTACAGGGAATGCAAAAAGGTTTAAATAAAAATATGAAATAAAAAGTTAATAAAACGATAGAACAAAAATCTTTAGAGACGGGTTACGCTAGTTTAATTGCATAAATAGGGCTACATTTTTCCTTTCAAAAATACAACCAGTACAAATGTTGAGGAAGTAATCAATAAAAGGGACACAAGAAGTGGGAATCACTTCCGAACGGAAATCAATCCTTAGGCGTTATTTAGGGTCAAAACATCAATTGTCGCTGCTACCGTAAGTTCCGAGAAAATGTAAGATTCTATCTTCAATCAGGAAAATACGAGGTGTGCTCAAAAAATAAGGTGAATTTTAAGATTTCGCGGGCTACGTAGATTAGACTTTCGATTATTATTTTTTTATGTTGGTACTCTCGTCTCGAAGATATGTATGATGACGGTTTTATCCTTATAGCATATTCAGTTTGTTTGTGAAAAGCATAAATAAGATAAAACAGGTGTTTTGCGTGCTCAGCAATTTTCAGCTATCGAAAAAAAAAAAATGGATCAAAGAAGTTGCATCAAATTTTGTGTAACAAATGGAATTAAGTACTTAAAAACACTTGAAATGTTGAAAAAGGCTTACGGTGAGAGTACTCTGAGTTAAACAAATGTTTACAACAGGTACAAGCTTTTCACAGAAGCTCGAGAAGATGTGAATGATGACGCTCGCTCGGGACGCCCCAGCACATCAACAACCGATGGAAATGTTGAGAAAGTGAAGAAAATTGTTATGGAGAATCGTCGAATCACAATTACAGAAGTGGCTGAGAATGTCGACATATCGGTTGGCTCATGCCATGCAATCTTTTTGGAAGCGAAGTTCGTTCCAAAATTGCTGAATTTTGACCAAAAAGCAACGTCGCATGAGCATCGCTCAGGAATTGTTGAATGACGTCAATGATGATCGAAATTTGCTTAAAAGGGTCATAACTGGTGACGAATTATAGGCATATGTTTATGATATAGAAACCAAAGCCCAATTGTCCCAATGGAAGAGTTCAGGAGAGCCAAGACCGAAAAAAGCACGCCAAGTTCGATAAAATTTCAAGGTTTGGCTCACAGTTTTTTTACCATGACGTGGTGCATCAGGAGTTTTTTCCACAATGTCGTTCGGTAAATAAAGAGTATTACCTTGATGTTATGCGCCGCTTGCGTTGAGAAAAAAGAAAAACGCCCGGAATTGTGGAAAAAATTCATAACTTTTGCATCAAGATAATGCACCTGCTCACTCATCTTTGCTTGTGAGAGATTATTTGGCCAAAAACAACATCGTTAACATGCCTCACCCACCGTAATAACCAACTTTTTCCTGTTTCCAAGATTGAAGAAATCCATGAGAGGACGCCGTTTTGCGACGATTGAGGAAATAAAAACCGAATCGTTGAGAGAGCTCAAGGGCATCCAAAAAGTGCATATAAGAACTGCTTCGAGGATTGGAAAAAATGCTGGCACAAGTGTATTATATCTGAGAAGGACTACTTTGAAAGAGATAAAATAGAAATTGATGAATTTATAAATATTTCTGAGAAAAATGAAAATTCACCTTTTTTTTAACACACCTCGTATATGTCAATATGCTGTTTTTTCGAAAGATGTGCATATTTCTCATAGTTATAACAAATAAATAGTTTTTGATTGCACGGTGAATCTTTACATAGGCAAGTCAATTTTTAAACTTCCCAGAGAGGGCCAGCTATCAAAACATCTCCTCTTGGCAAGACAGGACTTTGTAAATGAGTAACTTGCTTACCATAGCAATACTTACAAGACATTTCAAGAATTTTCCTTTTCTACTTGTTGGCCTCCTTAATGCATTACCTGTATCCAAGGTTAAGCACTGTCCTCCATTTAGGTTCAATTTTGATCTCTTGCCTTTAGTGATGCAGCAGATGCGTCAAATCGAAGGATAAATTCATTTGTTTCCAGCAAAAATAAAAAATCGAATTTCATTGTATCTCATGAATAGTATATGAAAGACTACTCCTAATCAGTGAGTTTACATACATTTTATTTTATGCTCGTTGAAGCGGGTCTACTGTTCAGAGCCGTTTGCGGACATGAGAAGCTTCTACTAGATTTGATGATCACATGACTACTTTAAGTGTTCATCGGACATACAACGGTCTAATCGGGGCTTAAATCTGTGATCTGTTACATGGTAGTCACATGTAAAAACAACATCCTCACATATTATAATAGATGTTCTATTGTTGGAGTTTCCCTGCTTCCTTTACGGTGCTGCGGTTTGACATTACAGATCGACCTTTTTTCGGTTTCAAAAGTAAAGCTCAATAAAATACACATAAAGCTATGATTTCGATGAAACCTTTATTTCATTATAATGCTTAAACCTTGCAGTTATGTACGAAATAAATTGCCATTTAAATGACTGACCATCTCTGGATTGGTTGCAGCGGTGAATTCTTTTGAGGAAGTTTTCGAACACTTTTTCGCACATGCGCATTTCGGGCGGTATCTCAGCGATAACTTGACGAATGTTGTAAATGAGTAACTTGCTTACTTCTTATACCATAAAAATATTTACAAAACATTTGAAGAATGTTCATTTTCTACTTGTTAGCCTCCTTCATGCATTGCCTATATCCCAGATTATGTATGCACTGTCCTCCACCATTTAAGTTCATATCTGATCTTTTGGCTTTAGTGGCGCAGATGCGGCAGAACTAAGGATACATTCATTTGCTTCCCGTAAACAAAAAATCAAATTTTCTTGTATCTCATGAATAGCATATAAGAAGCCATTCCTAATCAATGAGTTTACACGCATTTTGTTTTAAGCTCATTGAAGCGGGCCTACTGTTTACAGTCGTCTTCGCCAGTCGTTTCAGCCATTAAATGACCGCCTGTGGATTGGTTGCAGCGGTATCTCAGCGGTAACTCGACGAATATTGGTTTTTAATTGCCCCAACGTTTGGGGATTATCCACGTACGCATGTCTTTGATGTAGCTCTACGAACAAAGTCGAACAGCGTCAAATCGCATGATCTTAGTGGCCAGTTGACGTCACCAAAACGTGAAATTACGCTTTTTGAAAACCAAAATCAGTCGCATTGTGTAGCACTTGGCGCTGTTGAAACCACATATCGCCCATTCCATAATCTTCAATTGCAGGCCAAAGCACCGCCACAGTGCTCGGAATTAACGGCAACGGTTTCTCCAGCATAATTTTCGAACAAACACGGCTCAATGACACCTCCAAACCAGAATGCGTACCAAGCAGTCACTTTTTCCGCATGGCCTAAAATACGTCAATTTTACTTTCTGATGTGAACACCGAGTAAGAAATAAGATTCATCGCCGTAGAAAAAATCAGCATTGAAATCCTGTTTCTGTAGCACCTAATTAGCATATCTACGGCGTTGTGAATGGTTAGCCGGCTTTAATTGTTGCCTAATTTGGACTCTATTTCAAGCAGTGCGTACATTGCGATGATGCAAAGGCCAGGTCACATCTGTAACAGTTTCAGTCTCTTAAAATCTATTTATAACCTTGTCAATTCTTTGCACAATAGGTTGATTATGATGACCATAATCACCACATAAAACGCGAAAAATGCCCACATTTGAATCACCAAATTTGTAGCAAGTTTTAACTATCTGTACGAATTCTTCAGTTATTAAAATATCCATATTCGTAAATGGCAAACCTTTTGCTAAATAAATAACACTTCAGATGTCAGGTTGAACCGGCGGTTTTGAAATGGATAAACCTTCATGAACAATTCAAAATCGAATGATGTGCTTGATTATTAGAGTTCCTAGAGTTCGAAGGGCGATATACTGACTAATTTTCCTATAAGTAGGCATGAATTGCGCTCCATAGTAATGTTAACGATGTACTAGTTAGCTTGGAGTTAAGTAAGTATGAAGGAATCGTTCATTTCTCGCCGAATAGTAGATATATATACCTATACATATATCGTTTTTCAATTAAATATTCTTTGAAACATATTTGTAATAGTGATGTACAGGGTGGGCCATATGAGTGTTGGCGATTTAATTCTTCAATTTCTCGGTAACGCGTGGCGCGGGGTGGCGGGGGGATATGTTGTTCGCTGCGTCGCTTCCTGGAAATTTAGTCGCCATGGAGCCGTACACGGGAGTGCAGCATGCATTTTGTGTCCGAGCGTATTACGAAAACAATAAATCAGTGATTACTGCACGACGTTTGTATCGGCATGAACACGGTTTACACGATTTAAGTGAAGTTCCAAGCGCCAATGTGATACGAAAATGGATCAGAATGTTCAAAACAACCGGCTCAACAGTACCAATTACGGTTCGTGGTCGCCCAGTTTCTGCAAAATCAGCCGACATTGTGGAGCGTGTTCGTGTTTCAGTTCAGCGAAATCCGCAACAGTCAACACGTAAGAGAAGTTAGTCTTTGGATGTCAAAAGAACAGCTTCACGACGAATTTTGAAAATTGATTTGCATTTGTAGGCTTATAAGCTTCAGATAGTCCAAGAATTAAAACCCGATGATGCCAATAACCGACTTAACTTTGTCAATTTGATGCTAGAGCGGTTCAACAATTTCAACAACGTGATTTTTAGTGATGAGGCCAATTTTCACCTTAATGGCCATGTGAACAAGCAAAATTGTCGGTTCTGGTTCGAGACTAATCCCCGACGCTTGCATGAACGTCCACTTCACAGCCCTAGGCTTGTCGTGTGGGCTGGGATAACGTCAACCGGTATTATTGGGCAATACTTTTTTTAAGGACGAAACAGGGCATGCGATGATGGTGAGAGCGAACAATTATTGCAAGATGCTAGCAGACTTTTTGGTGCCAGCTTTGCAAGAACTTCAAGGCAATACCTCGAGGATGTGGTTTCAACAGGATGGGGCCACATGTCATACGGCTAGGGTATCCTATATCGCCGTATGACGTATATCAATATCGAAAAGGGGGGATATTGAATGGCTCCCACGTAGCCCCGATCTCTCTCCATGCGATTATTTTATATGAGGCTACCTCAAATCGGTAGTCTACGAGAATAATCCGACCAATTTAGAGAAGTTGAAGAGGAACATTATTCAGGAAAGTAACAAAATACCGAGAACAACTTTTCAACGAGTTTTCCAAAATGTTCGACTTCGGTTCCAAGAGTGTCAAGCAACCGAGGGAAACCATTTGGACAACATTATTTTTAAGTCTTAAAAATTCTCGTGCTTCTAGTTTTTAAAAATACAAATATATTTTTTTTATGTTTCGTAGTTTTTTTTTTAATTGAATATTTAAACCGCCAACACTCTTATGGCCCACCCTGTATAATTGGGTCGAACGCTTATACATGTTAATAAATTGAAGTGGTAGCTCCCTCATCTATTCCCGAAGTGGATCGATAGACTCCTAGATGATTCACTGACTCATTGTCGAATAAGTGGAGGCATCAGAAATGCCCTCCTCTCATTCACAATTTAACTTTTGTTGTTCTCATCGAAGATATTTATTTTTATGTACTTTTTAATAACCTCGCCCATAATTAAGGCCATCTCTCAGAGAGCTATGTGAATTGATATGGTTATCTTCGTATCTACCATCTGGCATCATACGTTGTTGATTTTAGTTAACGAATAATTGGTAAAATTGAGGGAAAAAATATTGAAAGGTGTCCATTTTTAGACGTGGATTAAATCCTTATTTTGCCAGTGTACCGATATTGTCTCGTTTAGAATTTCACCAGCCTTAAGCCACTCATCTCTTTCCCTGGTTAAAAAAAAAAGACAAAAACAAAGCAGAAAGAGAGAAAAACGTCTACGTCGATTTCTACTATGATTGAGGCTATGTAATAGATTTACCAAATAGAGGTCCATGTTGACAATTTATGGGGGCTATGTCGGTTTGACAACGACTGTGAAATCTATTATTTGATAATCGCTGAGGGCAAATTACTACATAAAGTTATACAATTGAGCAACATGTGCAAATGTTAAAAATGAAGTATTATATAAAAATGAGTCTCTGTTAGTGTGAACGTTGCGCTCCTTTTACTGCACATACGGTTGCTCTTCGACTCTTCTAAGTTTGATGGCCAAATTCGAGACGACCCATTCCGTATGCTTATAATCAGTCAGCACCGAAACGTTAAAGGAACGACAGGTCAGCTAAGAAAGTCGCTTCTGTACTTAAAAGAAAATCCGAGGTAGTCGATTGCTCGCTATGCACAAGGATTCGAAATTTGACAGACTTCAAGTAAACGAGTTTTTGTCGGAATATGAATCTGCATCATTACAAAATATTATTAATGAAGTAGAGACAACAGAAGGACTAAAGACAACGACAAGTTTTCGCTGACTGGGATTCAGAGCATTTAGAAGAGGATCCCAAAATCATGTTCAACCATGAGGCGCATTCTTGGCTAAATGGCTTTGCTAACAAACAGAACAGCCGTATATGGCATGATGGCAACGCGCAAGAGGTTCACCAGTTAGCGATGCTTCTCCAAAAAGTTACTGTTTGGCACGTATTATGGTTCACCGACATTATTGGGTCATAGTCCTTCAAAAATGACGTTGTTAAGGTCAAAATTATCAACAGCGCAAACGCTACACGTCCATAATAACCAGGTTCTTTTTATCTGAATTGGAGAAAATGATCGTGGACGATATGTGATTCCAGTATTTTAGGATTATCTCCCGAGGAGGTGGCATGCATTGAGTATGACTTGTATTTAATACCCCAAAACTTCAACATTAGGGCTCGTAGACATCTTAATTAGTTGCGTAGTTCTGGTTACCCGCTGCGTTTTCGACATCGAAAATTGCTGTAGAAAACAGATACTGCCAACTAAGCCAAAACCGAAAACGTCACATTAAAGTTGGGCATAGTTAAGGTAATTGTGACTTTTTCTTTCCTTTTTTTATTTATTTTTTTTTTTTGGTTGTCGCAGTTTTGTGCATACAGGGTTGTTATAAAAACGGAAAATGGTAAATAAATCATTTTATCTGAAAGTTACGAGGCATTTGGTTATCCAAGTTTTCCGTAAAAAGCCGGATTTGTAGAAAAAAAAATCAGTAACTTTGAACCACCATAACACATTCTCTCACAGGGCCTTTATTTATCTAAGATAGATCCGGCAGATATTTTTCTCTTTCAGTCAAAAGAAGATATAAAAGAGAAACAGTGGAGGGAACTGTAGTTTTTTTCACAAAATGTTCTAGACGTTTTCAGTCGACAAAAGTCACAAAAGAGAATTAGCAGACAGAACTGAATGCTTTCGAAAAGTGTTTTCGTGATTGGGTTATTCCTTAGCACAAGTTTACTTTATAGGAGGAGAAGGAGGGCGATACAATAATGAATGAATAATAAATATTTCATAATTTATTGGCCAATTTCCGGTGCTATTTTGATAGAATATATTTCGTCCAAACTGTCAATCCTACAGCTACGCTGTAGTGAGAAAACATTTTGTTTGTTTTTCGCATTTGTGACTGCAATTAATAATACGATGCAGTCAATAATTCAAATAATTCCATGTTGTATGGCCAGCTCCCGAAATTTACACTAAATTACTACACATACGATTATCAAACTTAATGAAATCCCAATAAATTTAACTATAGTTCACTTTAACTACTACATCCGTTTACAGTGTCAATTTTTCCACTGATTCTTTCTCATACCCATTAGTTTTGGGTCAAAGTTTCCCTGTGGTCGCCATTGAATCCCCTTTCCCCAACTAAAACCAAATGTCGAAAATTAAGTGGAATAGATTTGTTTCTAGCAAAGGCCACAGGCTACCCGTAGATTTCTCCACTCTACTTCCTTCCACTATGCATTTCTTACGTATTCCCCTCTACCCACCTGTCTTTGTTCTTTCCAACAACCAGCAGCAGTCTTTTGTGTTCATGTTCATTAGAGAAGTAATGGATGAAGATTCATTAAAATAAAACTAAATTAACCAAAACTTTCGACACATAAAATTTATTCAATTGCCTGCTAGACTTTTCTCCACCAAACAAGGGTGAATGAAAGTTGTTGTGTCTGCAAGCCCAAAAACAGAAGTGAAATGAAAAAAAGTGTCTATTTTTATTGCCCAAACCTGTGGGGTGCTTGTTTGTCTATTCTTTGTTGCCACTTCCTTCCTCCGCATTGGTGACAAATCTTCTATTTATTACTGTGACTGCTGCTTTGAAGACGACTGAACTAAAGGGGGCGGTTTAGAGCTTTCTTTACCGTGCCAGTTCTTTAAGTGGGGTGGAACTCGTTTCGCAGTGCGTTTTATGTGTTTCCCTTAATGTTTTGTCAATGTTTACCCAAGAAATTGTTTTCCTCTAATACTCCTTGGCAATAATCTGGTCCCACATGTGTTAGGTCTGATATTTGAGTGGGGGAGCCCCCTTCTCCAAACAAACATTTACAGTGTAAATAGCGTTTGTAACACATGTGCCTATTATAACACATCTTTAGCTCTACCATTGCAATATTTACTTAATGATCCTTGAAGTTTAATTTTGTGTTTGTATTTTCACATTTAATTCATTGTAATAATTATACAAAATGTTTGTCTGCTGACAGAGTGGGGAAATTTGGGTATGGAGAAGCTAAGATATGAAATCATTTTAAAGCAAATAAAATACGATATCCATCATAGAGCGACTGTCTGTATGAGAATACCAAGAAAATCACTTTGAAAGTCTGTAGCATCCGTGCTCAACAAAGCATCATAGCGTCGTTATAACGCTCTATCGAAATACATCAAAGTAATTTGGGAGATTTACACAAAAATGTTCTAACTAATTGGTATTTGTAACGATGACAAACACGTTTCTTTAGAGCCGCAAAATTAACACGATTTTCGGAACGAATGGTGGTGACATTACTAGGTGTTGTGGAATTTTGCCGGGTTATAATATAGTCACAAGTGTAATGATATCGGTCTAATGTGTTTCAAAAGAAAAGTGTTAACCACGCTGATCGTTAATAAACGAGATGAGTTAAAAAGAAATGGCGTATATTCAAATTTTGCGAGCTACATACATTCGACTTTCGATTAATATTTAATTTTTTATGTTGGTACACTCGTCCCGAAGATATATTGACGATTTTATCCACATAGCATGTTTAGTTTGTTTGAGAGAGGGATAAATAAGACAAGTGTTTTCCGTGTTCGACGATTTTCTGCTATCAAAAAAATGGATCAAAGAAGTTGCATCAAATTTTGTGTAAAAAATGGAATTAAGTGCTCAAAAAACACACAACGTTGACAGTGTCATACGGTGAGAGTACAAAAATGTTTACAACTGGTACAAGCTTTCCGCAGAAGCTCAAAAAGATGTAAATGACGACGCCCCAGCACATCAACAACCGATGAAAATGTTAAGAAAATTAAAAAAATTGTATTTAGAATCGTCGAATCACAATTAGAGAAGTTGTTGAGGATATCAGCATATCGGTTGGCTCATGCCATGCAATTTTTTTTTGGAAATTTTGAGCATGAAGCGCGTGGCAGCGAAGTTCGTTCCAAAATTGCTGAATTTTGACCAAAAACAACGCCGCATTAGCATCGCTCAGGAATTGTTGAATGACGTCAACGATGATCCAGATTTGCTTAAAACGGTCATAACTGGTGACGAATCATGGGTATATCGTGGGTTATGACATCGAAAAAAAGTCCAATCGTCCCAATGGAAGAGTCCAGGTGAGCCAATACCAGAAAAACTCACCGTTCTCTTCGATTACCATGGCGTAGTGCATCAAGAGTTCTTACCACAAGATCGTACGGTAAATAAGGAGTATTACCTTGAAGTTATGCTCCATTTGCGTGAAGCAATGCGAAAAAAAAACGTCCGGAATTGCAGAAAAAATTCATGGCTTTTGCACCATGATAATGCACCTGCTCGCTCATCTTTGCTTGTGAGAGATTATTTGGCCAAAAGCAACACCATTATCATGCGTGAGTTACCGTATTCAGCAGATTTGACCTATTGCGAATTTTTCCTGTTTCCAAGATTGAAGAGACGCCGTTTTGCGGCGATTGAGGTGATAAAAACCGAATCGCCGAACACACAAAACACTTGTCTTATTTGCGCCTCTCACAAACAAACTAAACTTGCTATATGGATAAAACCGTCAACATATCTTCGAGATGAGTGTACCAACGTAAAAAAATAATAATCAAATGTCGAATGTACAACGCATGCATGTGCAACGCATTTTTGAATAATGTAACTAAATTTCACAGTCAAAATAAAGCTAAAAACGCTTTGAAGTTTTTATTTCATCCAATGTTATTAGGTGCGCAACCATGTTTCCGCTGTTTGCCAATAGATGGCGCCAGCTGTAATTACTAGTCGATTCAGCCATAACCTATACGTCATAAACCAAGCTTAGGCATATGGTATACATACCGCCTCGACACAATAGTGATATATATTCTTTTGACGTCATATTCTTTCGATTTTGTGAATATGTATGATTTTGTGTGGAGTATTGATTTTCTTCTTTCAATCGAAAAAAACGTCGGCTGAAGTTCATTGAGAGCTTCAAAATATTTACGGAGATACTGCTTTAAGTGAAATAACGTGTCGAGGTTCGTTCGGTCGCTTTAAGGACGGGGATTTTGATGTTGACGACCATTCGCGTGAAGGAAGACGAAAAACCACTGAATTAACGGCATTGCTTGATAGGGATCCGCGCCAAACGCAGCTAGAGCTTGCTTCAGTATTAGGAATTACCCACCAAGCCATTTCCAAGCGATTGGATGCATTGGGAATGATTCAAAAACAAGGAACTTGGGTTCTTTATGAGTTGAAGGCAAAGGACGTTAAGCGTCGTTTTTTAGCCTGTGAACAACTGCTGCAGCGACAAAAATGGAAGGGTTTTGTCCATCTTCAGACATCATTGCATTCATAACGTAATCCAAAGGAAAGAAATTCATGCCTGGAAACGCCGAAATGGGAAGGAAGACTGCATCCGCCATATTCTCCAGATATGGCGCCGTCCCATTATCACTTGTTCCATGCGATAACACACGGTCTGGCTGACCAGTAGTTCCACTCATGCGACGACATTAAGGAACGGCTAGTTTCATGGATAGCCTCAAAAGATGAACAGTTTTACCGTGACGGAATTCGAGGTTTGCCACAAAGATGTGGAAAAGTAGTAGCTAACGATGGCTAATATTTTCAGCGAATCATTTGTAGAAATTTTTTTTATAATAAAATAGCATTTTTATAAAAAAAAACAAAAACAGCAAGAACTTAGTTGCGCACCAATACGTAATAAATAGTTTTGAATTGCAAATGGTAACCGTATTTATCGAAATAATGCGCACATAAACCGATCGCAAAAATCCGTACTGTTTTACAAACTATTTCCGATAATCAGGAAATAATTCACCAAAATGTTACTGAAATGTGGTAAGATATGTGGGAGCCTAAAAAGGACACACAGAGACATGACTTAAGAACAAAAATATGTGTCAGCACTTCCACTTCCTTAATATTTTCTCAGTCTGGTTTTATTTTCTTCCAATTTTTTTATTGAACTTTAAAGCTCCAATAAATATGTACTTTAAGTTGCATTCACAGCAGTTAGAAAATTGCAGAAAATAAAGGAAATGTGAAACCTAATGAAACAGGAAAAAATTAATATAATTTAAGCAATATCAGCATCGATATCAGAGTATCCTCAAAATCTGAAAAACTATAAGGAGGAACAAAAGCAACACATAGACGTGATTTTAAAAGAAAAACCTTTGCTAATTTGTAGACATTTCCGCCACCTTTATATCTGCCCGGATTCTATTAAAGGCACAAGCACAAGTTTGGCTTTTCTTTATTTCTCAACTTTCCTGTTGGCCTTGCAAATCATTATTCGAGGAATTTGAGAACTTTTCCTTAACATAAAACTCCATCAAGCATCCATTTTAAATCCCCTTACAAAGTCACAATAAGACAATATTAAATTAGATTTAAGTTATAGGAAAGTCGGCAAAAAAGAGAATCTTAAGAAATATGAAATCTAATAAGACAGGAAAAGTACAATAATGCATTTATTCAATGTCAGCAAAAATCTATTTTTTCTTTCTGTTGCTGTTGTAGACTTCAATAGTTGTCCTTGCCGTTTTTGGCGATACAAAAATCTAAGAATTGAAACTTTTCAAAACAGAATTTATAACAGTAAGAAGCAAAATAAATTCTCATGAAAATTGTTAAAGAATTTATGTATGAGTAAGCAGCGAATGAGAAGAGCAATATGGAAGGACAACAAGTACGAGAAAACCAGCATTATGAACAATGGACAAGGTTCTGCTTTTCATTTTCAAGAAATAACCACTCACAAAGAAGAAAAATGATATTCTAGTAAAGTAGACGGGAACATCAAGTAAAAGTTGAAGGGGAAAAAGATAGTACATAGAAGGATACAAAGCAGCAGCCAGTATATTTTCTTTTTCTTTTTTTAAGTTTTACTTATTTCATTTGAAATTTATGACAAAAATGAAATATAACCAGAAAAAAATGAAGGATATATGACTACATGATGGTAAGAACTGACTAAATTCTGGTATGAAAAAACACAACGCTAGTTCAAATCCGTCAAGATGTTGCAAAAAAAAGCACTGAGATGAAGGACAGCATTGGTGGTGTTACGTAGATGGTACAGCGAGCTCTTACACGGTCGAGCTTGCAAACATTTTTATAAGTAAAAGATAAAGTGATGACTTTATTCTACGCTGCTGTTGTTGATGATGTTTGTGTTTATATTAGAAAAAACGCTTTAACAAAACCAGTTTCAGATATAGAAATAAACATAGCGATTTTTTAGAACAGTATTGGAAGCAGACAAATGGACAATAACTTAAATTCAAATACTGCTACAGTGATCTCGAAGTCTTATTAATAACTTGGTTTATAATATCTAGTAAAATTAAAAAAAAACCGAACTGACGAATCTTACAAATAACCGATTTAATAAATATAATTTCATTTTCTAAAGTTCATCCCATTTAGTCGCACTAAATGTAGTCAAATTTGGCGCCGTCTTGTTAAAACCAGATGCCCTCCACATTCATTTCTTCAATTCTAGGCACGAAAAAACTGGTTAACATTTCACGATACCGAACACCATTGACTGTTTGCGCTTGACATCCCTCATCTTCATAAAAAAAGGTCCAATGATTCCTCCAGCCCAAAATCCACACCACACAGTGACACGTTGAGGATGCATTTGCTTCTCGTGAATCACTCGAGGATTTTCCTCACCCCAAATGCGACAATTCTGCCTATTGACGAAGCCATCAAGATGGAAATGGACCTCATCACTGAAGATGATTTTATCGGCAAAATCAGCATTTTCATGTTGTCTCTCCAATACCCAATTAACGAACTCCCTTCGCTGTCCATGGTCAGCTGGCTTCAGTTCCATGCAAATCTTTCGTCAAAATTCGCTGCATAGTGGATTTGGAGATACAAATTTGCTGAGCTCGGTGTCGAATTAAGGTGGATGGTGATTGAGCGACATCATCACGTATAGCTACGACATTTTCGCTCGATCGACCTGGTCGAAGGCGCGTTGTTGTCTTTACATCACTAACAGACCCAGTTTTAGCAAATTTATCCATTAATCTCTTTACAGTTGACTCTTTTGGAGCATTATTGTGACCCCAAATTGATCGCAATTTGCGAACTGTAGCCGCAAAACTTTCACCATTTTGGTGAAACAATTTCACAATGAGAATGCGTTGTTCATTCGTGTAGCGCTCCATTTTCACTAACCTCGTATCTTCTAATTCTACCAAATTTAAATCTTGCGTTCTTGTTGCAACACTCTTTATATTCATGTCTTTCATTCAAATGCACTAAAATCAGTATAATTTAGCGTGCACTAGACATTTAGTAAACTAAGTTCTGAGAATAAAAATGAACTATATTGCCACAGCCATTAGGGTGCCACACATAAAATCTGACAGGTTTGTCAAAAATTACTTGTCTTTCTGTAATTCCTATGCGAAGAATTTCAAAATTTTATATTTTTCCTGCTTTAGTTCAGAAAATTTTGTGATAAGAAACTGGCAACCATTTAGGTATCTCTGAACATACCTGATCTGAAATTTCTTTACTGCATACTGCATTTCATTGCATACAGAAAAAGTAAACGTAAAGTCACTCAAAGGACTGCAATTCAAATGCAGACTGCAAATTTTAACAGAAGTCGTTCAAATTTTACTTCATTAAAACAGAAATATCGTCTTCCCTGACACACTTGATCTGAAATTTCTTTACTGGTTTCCATTGCATACAAAATAAGTAAACGTAAAGTCATATAAAGGCTGCAATTTAAACACAAATTATCGAAATGACTAAAAACTTCGACAGCAGTCGTTCAAATTTTCCACCTTTAAAATAGGAATACAGTAGAACTCCAATTATCCGAACTCCGATCAACCGAATCGCTGATTATCCGAAGCCATTAGCCATTGTGTTGTTGTCCTCCTACTCGTTCATATATACATATGTACATTCTTTTATTTTTATATATTCTTTTTATGTACTTTTACTTCTTTTTACTTTACTAATGCATACAATGCCAAAAATAAGCTCTTTTACTTTAAAATCCCCTTTTTTCAGAAAAAATCCAATTATCCGAATTTTTGATTATCCAAATGTGGTCCGGTCCTAATTGATTCGGTTAATTGGAGTTCTACTGTATTGTAAAACCTGCCGAACTGGCGTATAGATGATAAACGTGGCAGGTGTTAGCAGTTTGAAATAAATATTTTGATGAAAAATGGCAACCTTGAAAAACATCTGTTTTACATTTCAAGATGCCACATTGCACAGTATTTTTATTTGAGCCATCAAAATAAACGATCTCAGTGAATTTGTAAACATGGAAAAAATTAGTCACCGCTATGTAATTTAATATTTCCATTTGAAAAGTCTCAGTCAAACTAATTTTAAAGCCGAGATACTCCGTGGGAGTCTGCTTCTTCGTTTATGACTATAAAACATTATGCACCGGAACTTAAACGAGGCCGTACGAGCTGCCAAGACGAACACCGTAGGGGCCGACCAATTAGCCACTTGGTGTCCCCGGCAGACATGGTTCAAAAAATCCACAAAATGGTATTGGATGATCGCCGGCTGAAGAGTGCGTGACGTAGCTCATAAGTATTTAAAAAAGTGATATACATTGTATATTGATCGAAGATTTGAAGATGAGAAAGGTGTGCGCGGGATGGGTGCCGCGCTTGCTCTCAATAGATCAAAAACAGCGTCGTGAAGATTTTTCAGAAGATCGTTTCGCTATGATGTCCAACCAATATTAAAGCCGAGAGCAGAGTTTGCTCCTTCGTTTAAGGATTTTGATATTTCTTTCTGTAAACATGGCATAGAAGCTATTGCATATCGCTGTTGAAAAATGAAGACAAATTTTACCAAATTCTTGGACCGCCTTCGTATGTATTATTTAGGGAATTTCTTAACCCATGTAATACCACAATGTATATTATTCTTTAAAGTGAAATGGCTTTGACAGAGTCTAGCCTAACCACTGTCCTTTCTGATACAGCTCATAAATAAAGCATTATATAATTTGTTTTTATCTCACATTCGCCAAGAAAACAAAATCATAACAAATTTATCTTTTTGCCTTTGTTGTGTGCTTTGTTCCTTTTGCTCCCAGCCAAAGAAAAAGGAATCTGGCAATCTTCTAGCGTCATTTACAATTCACCCAAACGATTTTTCACGTTTGAACAGAGCCAACTAGCAAATAAAATGGAAATAACAGCCCAAAAACACGGAGACGGCCAGCAAAATCAAGACAAAAATTCGACAAATTATTTGCTGTTATTATAGGTACAGAGTAGATAGAAATAAACATATACGGTTGCAGACACAAACACACACATTCCTATATACCAATTTCAATACAAACACCAACAAATTGTAAACAGGAAATAAACCAACAAACAAAACGGAAGTTAACAAGTCTTGTCCTTTGGACATACGAGAAATAACTGTCTGTCTATCAGCACGAAGTTGTTTTTCTTTTTTTGTTCTTTCTCGTCCCTTTTCTGGTTGTAGTGTCTGGGTGTCTGTGCAGTAGATTCGAGTTTTAGATTCTTAGATGAAATCTTTACATTCTCAAGTGTTTTTATGGAATATTTTTGTCTGCGATTTTGTTTGAACATAAGATTTTTTTTTTTTTTTGTTTGAGGGAGTGAACCAGGTTTATTTCAAATCTCGTTCTGCATCAATTATCAATATTGAAGAGGATTTATTTACTTTGCTGTTGATATTCGAACAGTGTAAAAACAACAGACACTTGAGAGACATTAAGCAGGAAAAATGGGATTTAGAATTTGAATAGTAGGAGCCATAGAAGTTTTTGCAACGAACATATGTAAAGGCAAATTTTTGGAATTAGAAACTAAAAAAAAAAACAGTTTTAAAATTAGACATTATACAAGTGTTTATATTTATGGAATTGAAATCTTGAATATGGAGAGACTGCTTAAGTACTGCACAAAAGCATCGACAACAGACAAAATTTTATAATCAAATGTATACCCTTTTAGTATTAAAGTAACTTTTCTAATTTTCTAAACAAATTTGTAAGAAAACTGTTTTCATTCAATATTTCCATCTTCCGAAGATGTTGTGTTTTCTGTGGGGAAACGTGTAATAAAATATGGAATAAAATCAGAAATATTGTTAAGATGAATTTAACTGTAACAAGAACTTAATATAATTGTTATAATTATTTTCTCATAAAACAAAGTTTCCAGTTTCCAACCAGGACAAATTTTTATCAAATAAACAAATTAACATAAATTTTTGTAAATAATATCTTCGAATAGTGCAAGTATTTTGTAAACCAGAACAGAACTTACACCTTACACCTAAACAGCCTTACACCTAACCTTCACCAATCGTCCTTTCCAAAAGTAAGAGAAGTATCAGAAAAAGCTTAACAAAAAGCAAGACTATTAACGGAAAATTCTCTGGATTACGTGACTACAAAAGAAGCAAAACTGTAACTTACAGGAGTCCCCTGACTTTTGCCAAATCGACCAAATTTTGCACGTTGTTCATTCGTAGAACTAAGTTAACTAAATGCCTACGTGACTCAATCAATATAAAGTGGCTCCTTTCAGCACAGCTACTGGAAAGACATTCAGCAATGAATATATGAATTAAATTGGACCAGACTCCCCAGTAGGCGCATCAAAAATTAATTGATTTTTTAATTTGTAGAGAGAAATATAAAACAATGAACAAAAAATTATTCAGCTACAGGCTGCTAAATAGAAATTATAGGAGAGAGATAGAATTTGGGAAGCTCGGCCATACCAGTAGGAGAGTGACAATACGTTCCATCTTCGTTCTGAGAGCTCAGGTATATCAAAATATTTATTTAATTTATATTTTTTGTACTGTGGCGGTTTCGCCCATAATCAAAGAAGTAACAGTGAAAGAAAAAATTCCAGTCAGTTCGGATATTTGCCCAATTTTAATCTTTTCTTATTCTTAGATGTAAAATAAAATAAAAAATACGTGTTAATATTATGGTATTAATCATACGTTTGTACGACTAACTGGCGTATGATTGATATTAATACAGAGTGAAATGTAATTGAAAATCTAAATACATTCGGTTTCTATAATGAAACACAATAGGCAGTTATTTTGTTTCATGGACTCGGATAAGAAAACCTAATGTAGTTTCTTTTCTTGGCGAGATAAAACAATAAGCAGATGGAATATTTAAAACACCTCACATCTACATTTTAGATTCCAGATTCTCAAAAAATATGCATAGAGAAGTAATTAAATACAATTTTTCAACTGAATAACAATTTGCTCGTAATTAACATTTGCTCACTGTTCTCAGACCCTGCTTCAGCAAGCCTTTAACGTTTGCCAAGTTTTACTGAATTTAAACTAACTGAATATAAGATATAAAGCTAGAAATATGTGGATTAAAACGGTCATTTGTATAAGAGTTAACAGAGGGATAGATTTTTTCTTAATTTTACTAATGATTACAGAATAGTTCAGTGGACAATATTTTAAGCTTTTACAATGTACAATTGATGTGTTACAATAAAAACAAATTGAAGCTTTATGAAGTTTCATAAAGATTTAAAACAACTATCCTATCTACCAGCAAGTCGGCAAGCCACAATAGAGGATCGGTCGAGAGGCTTAAATCAGAATTTTGAGCAGCAGATATTTGGTACTTTCTTCCTCTAAGTGTTACAGTTTTGCTATATCAAGTGATATATACCGTCATCCCTTCAATTGAATGTAGCAGAGCTCTTCTAAGATTTTTGAATGCTGCTCTCCTGTTACCAAATTAGATATTTCCGATCATATTGCATAGCAATTTTGAAACCAATTTATAGCAGATATAGAGTAGATTTGAATTTTTATTCAGAATATTGGCTTTTACAATATTTATGATATCACTTTAACAAATTTAGCCGGTTGAGTTGTGTCAATTTTATGGACTGGCTGGTTGATAGACATAATAATTGTAGTAAATTTTTGCAAATTTTTTGAAAACTTCTGGCATGTTTTACATAAATTGACCGATTTACTCAATTTTTCGTTTGTAATTTTCTACTTACCATTGCAACAGATGCCGTAAAAATTACCGATTTAAACCATATATAAATTCTTAGATTCTTCTTAGTCATTTCAATACGCTATATTAATATTAAATATAATGTTACATTTGGTAAAAATTACAAGACATACATCGTCATTTCTTGCAAGCCCATTCTTCAACGCGTCAAATGCAATTTCAGCTATTAGACAAACGAAATATGACATAATTATTTATTATTTTTTAATATTTTTTTTATTTTACTCCAGGGAGATAGGCTTTGGGATCACATTTCAAATATTTCGACTATCAATATTAATAATACGTCATACGTATAAGTGCTAGTTGTTTTTTGTTCCCATGCAGTTCAGTAAATGGATGTAACACTCATACGTCATACGTACGAGTATAAGTGTTAGCGGTTTTCGGTCCCGTGCCCATTCAGTTTTGCAATAAAATGTAGGTGATATAAAATATAAAACAATATTTAACATATATGGAATAAGAAAATATTATGGCAACAAAAATCTAAAATCAAGGGGATTATGTTTAATCTCATTTTTGGTTTTGTGCACATATTTGAAAGTCCATTTAAAGTTTACTACCAAATTTCATTTCTTACTTTGCTACGCGTCTCATTTGAAACGTTGCTAAAACCTAAAATTCCGTTTCTCTAACTAAGCTTAATAAGTGGACATTTTCTTTCGGTGACCTAAAAGGAAAAAATAATAATATGAATAATATATATGTATATATATATACGAGCATATGTACATATATATATGAATTATATAGCATATTGCTCACCAGTAATAATACATTTTTTGTATTAGTTAATGAATCGATGGGGATACCTATTTGTAGAATACACCTCTCTAACAGAAAATTTGTACAACATCGTAAATTCCCACATCATGGGCGGCATTATAAACAACTTTGAAAGGACATTCACAATAAGAAAATGTTATCGAATAAAACTGTTGTCCTAATTAAGGAAAAATTATATATTTTAAAATATATTATTGAAATATTTGAAAGTTCCATTAACTTAAAAGGGAATTTATTAATTTAATCCAACCGACAACAATACATAAAACCACCAGTTCCCGATTAGACATCTACTTCACTATAAATTGACGTAGAACTTGAGTCAATATTAGAATCTAGTTACGTTTTTGCTAAGAAACAAGGAATGGCAATGAAGAGGATGTTTGTTTCAAATATAGATTAAAAATGAGTTTATTTTCGAAATGTTATTGTAATAACAAACTGAAATAGAACTGAGCTTTTAAGAAGCTTCACGGTATTGACTCATACGACAAATTTTTAAAATATTTTTTCGATGTTATTTTAAGTTAAACTATTTCGCTATTCATGTGAACAAAAAATACTACTTCATATACGATAAAATCTGCGGTATATCAAAATATTTACTTAATTTATGTTTTTTGTACTGTGGCGGTTTCGCCCATAATAGAAAAAGTAACAGTGCAAGCAAAACTTCTGCTCACTTCGGATATTTGCTCAATTTTAATATCCTTTTTAAGACTTAATTACGTGAAAACTATAAAATAAATAATACGTATTAGTATTATGATATTAATCATACGACTAACTGGCGTATGATTGATATTAATACAGAATGGAATATAATGGAAAATCTAAACATATTCAGTTTCTATAACAAAACACAATAGGCTGTTATTTTGTTTCAAGGACACGGATGAGAAAACCTAATAGAGTTTCTTTTCTTGACAAGATAAAACAGTAAACACTTCACATCTAAATTTTAGATGCCAGATTCTCAAAAAATATGCATAGAAATCTAAATAAATACAACTTTTCAACTGAAAATCAATTTGTTCGCAATTAAAATTTACTCACTGTTTGGCTGCTTTAGTATGAATCGAAATAAGTGTTATATCTGCGCATACAAGTTAAGACGACGTAACTCTGAATGAATTTTTAAGCGCTTTCTAAGAGGTTACTAAATATACTGCTTTGAATTTTTAAGCGCTTTCCAAAAGGTCAATACTGCGGATATTAGTTATCATTTTCGACATATGTATATGGCATTTTGAAATTAATATAACATTTGAAATGTTTCCATAACTTGTAAATTACACCGAATCTTGCAATGAGTGCTAGACGTGGGTAGTACTTAGATGGTGATAATAAAGAACAACAATAATAACAAATAAACTGACTTTGTCCTAATCCCACTTAAGTCGTATTCGTAAGTATGAACTTGGCTGCAAAATTGCAATTGACAAAATTGCCTTAATTTCTGTTCGCTTGATTACTTATTTTGTTACTATTTTCTGGTACTTTCTCATCTTGCCAATGATTTATACATTCGAAAAATGTTGTTCTCTAATTTATAGTCGGCTAAAATTTAACTTCCACTTCCCACTTCTTGGGATTCAAATTTGGTTTGGAAGCAATAAAGCTTATATTGGCTGGTTACAAGAGAGTTGTTCTTCTTTTGTGCAGGGAAAATTGGAAGAAAAAATTAATAAAAATTTTAATTGTTATGTATTTTGCATGTGATACCTAAGCTATTTCACTATATTTAACTTTAAGACGACAAAGTCAAATTTTCTTTATACGCCGGAAAGCCTGTTAATATTATGACAGTTATTTATTGGAAAAAAATCCTCTCTGTTAGTTACAAAAAGATTTAGTTATCATAAAATTGACACATTTCAATATCCATGTATAAACTAATCCTGGGCGTTTTGACACCACTCCCATATATAAATATCCTGTAGGACTATGAAAAAAAAATGCTAGATGTATCCCCAACAGCTTATCAACTTACAATATCATACCAATCAATCCAAAGTGAATTTACTCACCGCCATAACCCATTTTCAAATCCCCCGTATTTCCATACCTATCACCTTTTTCGAACCATCCTGCAAAGTTATTTATACACCGATTTTATGTTTAATTTTTAAGTAAATAAAAGAGAAAAAAGGACCCTTTCCTTGCCTACATCGTGCATTGTATTTGTTCATACCTTACAGCATTATCGCAGCCTTTCAGTTATTCATTCCTGTATGGTGTGTTGGAGCACAGGCGATGTAGGATTTGCGACAGGCTAAGAATAAGTATTTGTGTATTTTTTTCGTTATTGTGTTTTGTTTCCTTTGTTGCACAAGTATGTCCTCAAACATATACAGACATATTGTACCAACATATGTGTGTTAAAAGGATACAACGCTTTGCCGTTGTTGGGATCCCAGTCATTCTTTCTGTTCGCAACGGCTTTTTGAAGAGTTCGCACGAAGTAGTAAGAAAAATAGCAAAGGAATTCTTTTTAGATTATTTTATAAGGATGTTGGGTTAGAGCACAAACACTTACTCACGCACACACAAACAATGGCACACACAAATGTTTGTGTACGTGTGTCCGATTGTGTGTGTGTGTGTGCAGTGCAGAGATATATAAAAGGACTTTTAGTATATAATGCGATTTGTACGTGTTTAACCTACTTTCTGGCTCATGTTACTGCCGTATCTTTACGACATATAGACTTACGTACATTTCATCGTTCCATATGTAAACGGCATTTTATAATGTAAAGCAAAAACGTAACGACGAGAGGCCCTACAATCAAACAGAAACCGGCAAAAAATATCATAAAATCTTATAGGAGATCTGAAAGTACACCAAAGTAGTACCATATGGCCACTTAAGAAGCATTCGATATTTTTTTTCTTCGGTTTTTCAATCCTACCTCTATCTATCCCTCTCCCTACCCCCTGTTTACATTAAGGGCTGCCGATATTGTTTTGTTAAGCTTCAGGTTTGGGTAATAATATTGTAAAGTTTAAGTCCAGATTAAAGAAATTGCTTTTAAAGTGAAAGTTAAGTGATAAAATGGGATCATTTAACAATATTCTATGTATGAAATGGATTAAGTCTTATTGTAATAATAAAGAGAAGGTTTATAGGTTTGCCTCACAATTCAATTGCAAAATAAATATGAGAATATTTAGGTAATAGCTGAAGGAATAAGTATAACCAGATGGGAAAGTGATTGGAACCATAAATGATGCATCCAATTAGTTTAGTGACATAAAGCTGCAATAAAAGTTGTAGTTTTATTGAATGCAATCGTCATATAATATATACGTTTACATTTCCGATACTGACTAAGCCAGTTTTACAGAGTGATAATCCACTTTTGTCAAGCAACCACAAAAACAGGTGACAGTAAAATATTGACACGATGGTAAAGCCATAAAGCCTACCCAAAATCCCCTAAGTATATGAAAAACATGTGTCAAAGTTCATAATTATGAAAGGATAGTAAATGTAAAATATGAATAATAAGTATGACATCGTCTTTTGAATCTCTCATAAAAATCCTCGTTTTTATTAACAAAATAAAACTGTGATAGCCGATTTCCACAAGCTTTTGTTGAGTCAAATTTTTTACCAGTAAAATCGTACGATTGAAACAGACTGTCTAATTATTGACTGTACAGGCCCTAATTAAGAATTTGGTTGCCGACGAACTACTCAAAGTAGATGATTCCCTGCCGATCCCACCAAACACATAGCAAAATCTTCCTGACTGTAAATCCAGGCTTACTGTGATTCCACCACGATCATTTTTGCTTGACATTGTCGTAAGTGATTCGTTTTTAACCATCAGTAACCACCTGCTTCAGAAATGGTTCGATTTTGTTACGTTTCAACAGAGATTCGCAAAATGTAATTCATTTCAAGGCTCGTGTAGCACCTACAAGTCGAATTTCTTTTTGTATCCAGCATAATTCAAGCGGTTCCAAAAGCTTTTTATATAATGTTTAGCTTGTGCGCAATCAAAAACCGTGCTTACATGATGATCGAACTTGACAATTTCCATTGTTTAATCGACATTTTCGATAATTGGCCTTTCGTACGTTAAATTCATTGGAATGGATTTCTTTTTACTGCATCTTATATTAGACAGTGTCTTCTGTCCTATAAAAATCATGCCAGATTTAATTATATCATCACTAGGAAAAGTAGTTAAAATTATGTGGTTTGGCATTAAGAATATTTTGTTGGCAAATTGAAGTACAGAACCTGACCCCAGTCTAAGAGTTGGTGACGAGTTGCTAGAGCAAAACTGGTGTCAAGTGAGTTTGAAGTTTTACTTAACCCAAAACCTTCCATAACTCCTCCCAAAACTACAAAAGGGATTACGTCAATATTCTACCAAAGCTGGAAACTAACTATTTCAATCTATATATATATAAATCAATTGCTGTGCGTTAGTCTCGCTAAAGCTCGAGAACAGTTGGACCGATTTGGCTCATTTTGGTCTTAAATTATTGGTAGAGTATTCCGGAAGGTTTAAAAGGTTTTATTTGAAGTGATAGATGGCGTTGCAAATGAGATTTTTGCAATTAATTTTTTTTACCACGTTAACATTGAATCAAATAATGGTAGGTGACAAACATAACTACTAATAATTCAAAATGCATTTTGAAGGCAAAACAACGTTTGCCGGGTCAGCTAGTGAGCAATAAATATTTCGATAAATGCCTCATGATAACATGAGTCCCGATAATCAGCCAATAAGTGAAATTTTTTTGACTCAAAATGTTTTAAATAAAAAAAGTTGTATATTTGTTTATCCACAAAACCTGTTTAACCTCTTAAGTTTACTTTTAGAAAATCCTCAATGAGAAAAACAAGACCGCATCAGTAAGAGCTCACCCACACATCTTGTCGAATAAGTGACATTTTGAACATACAAAACCAGGGGTAAAAATTATAAAACTGTTTCAACTATTTAACTATTTCAATGAAATGAAATTGACTACGAAATTGAATGAAAATATATGAAATGAAAGGACAAACACAAAAGCTTAGCATTCGGTGCTTGATGACAATGGCCAAGTCGTCATCAGTTGTCATTTTCTGAATTTTGAAAATCCATGTCAATTCCACCATATCAGAATTCGAACAGAATACTACAGTAAGTTTTTTTTTGGATAGTTTACCCTCTGTTTTCAAGTTAAAGACAAACTTTTATTATTTTAACGATTTTGTAAATAAAAATTTGGAGAATATATTTTACCTTCATGGTGTACCGGAGCCACTTCCCACAACCCATTAAGAAACCCAAAAAATAACGTAACTTCCACGATTAAAAATTCAATTTCAGAGCAGTCCACACATTAAATTTTAAGCAATTTTTTTTATGAATCCATGCTATGGAAATGAGTTCAAATATAAATTTATATTCGCAATCGGATGCTCTGTTTTTGTAGCGAGTTTTTTTCAGTGTCAAATTTGTTTTGAAATACCTTTGTTTTGAAATAAATCTAAAGAAGGCAGTTGAATTATTCGTTTAAGAGGTATACATATTTTTAGAATTCAATGACTTTTATTGTTTCATGTCGACGACTGTACATATATTTGAGCTATTAAGCGATTTCGACTGCCACCGAACTTTAAATGTGAATGAATTTATATATAAAGTATATTAGAAGAAATTGTTCTGACTTCACTAATCCACATACTGTAAAAATTGTGTATACTTCCTATGTAAGATCATAGTTGGAATATGCCTCTATTGTTTGAAGTACCCTTTGCCAAGTCAACATATCATGCATACAAAGAATTCAGCGGGTCTTTTTGAAATTTGCTCTTTCCTCAATTAACTTTGGTGATTTTGTACCTTCTTATATTTCCAGATGCTGATTACTGAGCTTAAAGCCATTGCAATATCGACGTATTTATCATACCTTGTTATTTGTATTCGATATAAAAGCTGGTGTAATTGATTGTTCTGAATAACTGTCGCTCATACCGTTTTATGTTCCACCGAGATCACTCAGATATCATTATGTATTCCACAAATTATGCCCAACATAGTTTTTTGGGTCGCGGATTTACTGAATTCAATATCATAAAAGGGATTGAAGGAAATGAATACCCAATTCAACACCTAGAGTTTTGAATCTCTAGAAATAACTTTAAACTGTTCCTTTTTAGATATTTAAAATAAAATAATGTACATATTTACCTAAATTTCTTGAAATATGTTATGTCACTTCTTAGTCTGTATGGATTTATATGTCCGCAGATCAAAATCAACAAATTAAATGAAATTAAATTAAATAAATTTTGCTTTCATATAAAAGGTATCACAATACCTTAGCAACTTATAAAATTAGGCAATTTTTGACAAAGGATCGCCCATTATACCTATATTCCCACTTTTATTTTATTATTTTGAGACAAAATCTCGCATCGGTTTTTCAGTACGATCATGCCATGCATAAGATATGAAAGAGCTACTCGCATTCAAGCTCTAGACTTGCTCAGCGGAGCCTACAATTTAACGACGATCATATGAATAATAATTGGTCATCCATAATCCAGCATGTCGAAACTCATTCTCTATTCACTTACACGCTTGAAAGTTTAACTACACTCGAACGAACAATTTGCGATCAACTTTTTTCAACATTTCATAGCTAACAATTTGTTCGTGGACTTAATTTTTCACTGTGTCGCGCAGGAAGAGAATTTAGTTAGAACATCTGAGTGGTGAATTCTCCTTCTTTACGTGCCATTCTATATGCTGAAATGTGAAAGCAAACTTTGAGGATAACAAATTTTTTAACAGTTAAGTCAATGAAGAAAAAATGTAGCTTGATTTAACCCAAAAAATATGGTTAACATTGGCAAGTGTATTCCCATATTTGCAGAAGTTATGCATAGATTTAGTTTTTCTGTATTTTGCAAACGAAGGTCTCCACATTTTAACAGAAGCAGAAAATATGGTCATCACAAAAATGTAGAAAAACGAAAGTCAGCTAAATTCATAATATCCCAATAACTAAAGGAGGAAGTCTTCCACCCATAACAGCATTTTTATAGTTTCTATGAATGTTATATAAGCATATTTACAATTATAATTCTTAGGAAGCTTTTTTAGACCACATTAATTATAGTATTTATAGGGTGATTTTTTAAGATTTACGTTTTTCAGGTTGGCAGCACTGGTTGGTAATGGCGTCCAAACGTCATCTGTCAAAGTGAAAAGTGTACTGTATACTCTGCCATTTCATCATGGAAAGACTAACAAACGACCAACGATTGCAAATCGTTGAAATTTATTATCAAAATTCGTGCTCTGTGACAAATGTGCATCGTTCGATACGACCATGTTATGGTCGTCATAATCGACCTGCTGAATCAACAAGTCGTGCTGATATCTCCAAATTTCGCACCAAATTTACTTTGTTGGACATAAAATCACCGACTCGCATGCGTAGAGTGTATACCGAAGAAAATATTGCAGCCGTGGCGACCAGTGTTAATGACGATCGTGAAATGCCAATTCGTCGCCGTTCTCAGCGATGGGGCAAGTGTTACTCAACCACATGGAAAATTTTACACGTCGATTTGGGTTTGAAAGCCTATAAAATTCAACTCACGCAAGAATTGAAGCTGAATGACCTACCACAACGTTTAATTTTGGAAAAAGTTCAATGAAAATCCGCTGTTTTATCGAAAAATTGTGTTCATTGAAAAACTGTCGCATCTGGAGTGATGAACAGACACATGCCATACATAAATTACCGATGCATCCTGAAAAAAAAACCGCAGTCTGGTGTGGTTTATGAGCTGGCGGCATCATCGGTCAATATTTCTTCAAAGACGACCGTGGAAAATATCGAGCCATGGTACGGCCACAATACGCGATTTTTTTTTTTTTGCTCCAATTGGCTGAGTTGAACTTGGTTGACATGTTGTTTCATCCGGACGGTGCAACATGAAGCAATGCTCGTGAAACAATGGATATGTTGCAGGATTTCTCACTTGACCATGTGAGTTGACTCCCAAAGATCTTGTGATTTAACGCCTCTTGATTATAACTTGTAGGGTTATGTCAAGTCGTTGTCTATGTGAACAAGTTAAACACTATTGAAGCCTTACAGGATAACATAACGCGCGTTATTCGTGGAATACAAGCCGAAATGCTCGAAACAGTGACGAAAAATTGAACCTTCCGAATGGACATTTTGAAACGGAGCCGCGTACAACATTTGCATGAAATTTGAAATGAATGATGAAATTTGAGTGTTTTATTCGATTAAAAAAAAAAACCTACAATTAAAAATCACCCTGTAAAAAATCAAGTCGTAAGCGATAATAAAACTTCCTTAGATTAATTTCCAAAATTTTTGAATCAAATTTTTTAAGCACTAAAATTAAATCTATCTCATTAAACGTGCTAGTGGGTAATAACTTACGAAGGTTTTCTTTCGACCGTAATATAGGAGATAGCACAATATACTTTTAAGGAAATCTTTACCTCCAATGAGGAACATTATTCAGGAAAGTAACAAAATACCGAGAACAACTTTTCAACGAGTTTTCCAAAATTTGTGACTTCGGTTCCAAGAGTGTCAGGCAGCCGAGGGAAGCCATTTGGATAACATTATTTTTAAGTCTTAAAAATTCCCATGCTTCTACTTTTTAAAAATACAAATATATTTTTTTTATGTTTCGTAGTTTTTTTTTATTGAATATTTAAACCGCCAACATCCTTATGGCCCACCCTGTATTTTGGCGAACATCGAATTAGCTATCCGTTCAGCCAGCTGTATCAATGTGATCAATTTCGCAAGTTTTTGAAAGATATTCCTATTATTAATAATAAATAATTTTTAATAGAATAACGATCTTGCTGATCGAAATAAGAATCAAGATTATATTATATAGAAGATCGACAACAAATCCATAAGTCACCAAAAAATATGAAGAGCCTTCCGAGATTTTTGGAGCTAATAGCTATATTTAGACAGTTCGCGCCTTAAATGCCAAGTCCTGAATAAATTTAGGTGAAATATCAATCATTGGATATATTAATATAGCATCGACAAATCGCAGCAATGCGTACATAATTTGAGAGTTGTTCATTTTATTTCCATTTCATTCGATTTTGTTTGGACTTTAATGCTCTGCAAACAAATATTCAGAAGAAGAATGTTCTACAAACATGTGCATGTTCTAAATGAATTTTGTTGAAATGAGTATGAATTCATTTAGTGTCGTATCCAAATATCAGAATGTAATAGATCAATTTTTGAAAAAACTGATGTATTAAAATCAAAAATATGTGTGCAGTTTGATAATTTTGATAATTTGTAATTTGTCACAAAATGGTTTTCTTTATAAATAAAAGCCCTTTTTACTGTAATTCACAGATTGTACAATAGAACTGTAGTTTAATTATGCATTTTTCTTTTTATACCCACCAACATAAGATGGTAGGAGTACTCAATTTATTATTCCGTACGCGATAACCACAAATATTTATCGGAGATAGTGTAAAGTACATTAATCGGTAATGTCATATCGATCACAGCATGTCCGAACATCAGCGTGCTATTGAAAGAGCAAAAGAGACTGCATCGCTTCAGATGGGGAAGCTCAATTTTTTAAAAAGTATTTCATATTCGTAGGCAGGATACATTCGAAATTGAGGAGAATCGACATACGAGAAAAGAATTTGTCCTTACATGGGTTAAAACCAGTTTTAGAAAAATGATTATTAGGAATTAGTATTTAAAATAAAAATCAATAAAATGTATATGGCGGAAATGGAGTCCTCACATAATTCTGTGGTCACAACCCGTAACAGCCTAACTCGAGTTA
>JAHXMU010000107.1:301344-324817 GCA_019455685.1 Philornis downsi | reverse complement strand
CTGCAAATATGGGCGGGATTGGACAATGGGGAGTGGTACCTCCTATACAAACCACAAATTAAAAAGCAATTATTTCTGCTCCTGCTAAAATTTGAAGGCAAAGCAACGTTTGCCGGGTCGGCTAGTATAAAATAAAATTGAATTTTCGATATAATAAAATTAAATAATATAAATTAATATAATGTAAATATAAAATAATATAAGTTAAATATATAATATTTATTGATTAAAAGAAAAACGTTATTTGAGTTTCTTATTGTATTGCAATTGGTGCGCCACCTTACATAAGGCCAAGTATGTATCCTATACAAGAATAATAGTCACGTATGCCAATCATCCGTCTAAGGAAGTTTACGATCGATAAAACAAATACAGATTTACGGTTTCTGTTAGGCATTCCCTTTGGTTCAGAGCTATAACCATCTATAGTATAAAGTCCGTTTATCTTTGCCCACCGACTTTTTCACTTGAATCAAAAATCACCTCAGACCCAAAAAATGTACCCACATTTCCAATTTATCACTTCCTGGCTCTCTCTCTCTCTGTTTAAATTTGTTTATTGCCTTTTGCTCAGCCGAGTGTGTATTCCACTGACAGCCTGTTGCCCATGTTTGCCATTTTGTTGCTATTGTTGTTGTTTTTGTTCAGTTATTGCTATTGTCTTTCGTCTCCCCTGTGTGTGTGAGTGTGTGTTTGTGTGTGTGTGTGTTGTTGTAAAAAAGAGGGTAATTACATTATGAATATTTAATTTTGTTCTTATAAACTGTCATCATTAGTGTTACTTCGGCTTATGTCCTGGACATCTTCTGTTCGGTTTGGTGTGTGCATCTCCTTTGGACGGACGCTCAACTGATACCTCTTGTTGTTAAGTATAGGTGTATGCAAAAGTGAGTGTATGTGTGCGTGTGTTTTTGAATTGTTTTAGATTACATTGAGAGTTCGTAAACAACAAACAAAGTAGGTCAAAGTGCAATTAGAAAGCAAGTATAATTTATAATAAAAAATAAGTTTTCTCCGGAAGTGTCTCAGGATTAAAGGCAGGGTAAAGTAATATGGATGACATTGGCACAGATGAACGAAATATTCAATATTAGAAAGTTTCGTTGAAGAAATATTTGTTAAAATGTAGAATCCTTAACTAAGAAGTACATAGAAAGTTTGGAATATTGAGAAGAAGCAATTTATTTAATTTCATTTTCGATCATACACATAAGAATTTATATTGTAGGCAATACATAATAGTTACAAAAACATGTTATCATCTTTGGCGAACTGAAAATAATATTCAACATTGCGACCACTATCGGTCCAAATTTCCCCAGGCAAATAATGTTAATCAAATTGTAGATTTTATACAATGATTGTATTGTATGGAATTATTGGCCCTGTGATAATTCTAGATTCCTATTATGCCACTTTATGAATGTTTTTATAGCTTCACTCGGAGGAATGGAAGCATCATTTGATAATAACAAAAATGTAACATACAAAAGGAAGCTTCTAAAGTGCCAACTATCTTTTGACCAAATGCGTTTCATAACTTTTCAAATCGATTGTCTGACTGGCAGATGGACGCAATAGTGATTGTAACCGTTTGCTATACTTATGAACATTTGTTGCCAGATTGTAGCCGGGGATTGTAAATGGGCTACATCGATCCACACTTTCTGTTATAATACCACCCATATAAAATGACCGTATTTCAGAAATTAAATTTTTGCCCAGCAATCCCACATTGGTAGACTGAAGTAATTTGAATTTTTGTCCATTGGCATTTGCTTACAATGCTTGGTAGAATTTGAAAAAATTGTTCGACTAACCATACAACTGGACCATTTGTCTATATACTCCTAAAATCATACTTTTTGCTTGGTTGCGCTAAATTTAATCAAATTTGGTACACGTTGAGCGTTTTCTAAAGTAAAGTTTACAATGAAATTGGACAGCATAATGGTACCAACCCCACAAATGCACCGATTTTCCGAAATTCTATCATTCCTCTGTAGTTTGTAATTAATAAGCTTTAGTAGTTTAGATTTTGCTCCATTACCATGTTTTGTAATCCTCTAAAAAACTGTACAAAAACAAATTAATGAAGTAACCACGCCCATCTGGCACCTCCCTTACAAATAGCTAACCAATCTCAAATCTTCTTACTTTCATATCTTTCAATCAATTGTTCTGACAAAAATTCTGCGAAGGAAAGTGAGCTACGCTGTCATTCCCACAACGGTAGCTGCCGTACAAATTAGTCTATTTATCGTTATTAACCCATTCATTATTTGACAGAAATTAAAATAACTGCAATCTGTAAATTACGAATTACAACAGAAAATTCAATGTTCATAAGTCAGACCATTTGAATGGGAGATACTGTGAGGGGCATAGCAATGATGAACTTAATTTACCACATTCATGACGTGTACTAGATTTAACAGAATTCAGAAAAACTGCTTGAAAGATGTCGAGCAAAGTTGAAATGGGTTCGATTTCTAACAAAAAAGGTGTAATTTTTTGCATATATCTAAAGTCGACAAAATCTTAAGTTACTGCAGCCCACCAATATGAAATTACAGACGAAACATTGAACTTTGAGAACTCGGTCAATTCTTGTCGAAGGTATCAGAAGGAATGAGACAAAGCGCTTCATTTTCGTTTTGAGACATCGTTTTAATAAACGCTTAACGTGTACCAAATTCGAATATATTTACAGTGACTAAATAAAAGATATAAGCAAAAGGATAAATGGGTGTAATAGATTATTTGTATGATAGAGAGGACACGGTTAAGCGCTCGATTTTATCAGATTCTGACAAGTATTATAAGCTGACTCAAAAGACAAAAAATACAATCAAAAAATTAAGAGTTACAGTCGAAAAAGTTGAATTTCGGAAAACTTCCAGAAAAGATGGCCCATTATAGCTCATTTACTGTCTCTGGCTACGATCAGACAAAATATTATTAGTTCTGCTAAAATAGCCAAGCTGGCAATTACCCAGCCATACAGATATACATCGACTCGATCGACTTAAATGGCCTTGAAATACTTTTGGCCAAAATGTATTGATGCGCAACTAAGTTCCCGCTGTTTGCCAACAGATGATGTCAGCTGTAAATGCTTGTCGATTCTGCCATAACCTAAACGTCATGAACCAAGCTTAGGTGTGTGATAAATTTACCGCCTCAACACAATAGTGTTTTTCTCCTGACGTCATATTCTTTTGGTTGTGTGAATATATATGATTTTGTGCCAAATAATCGTCATATGTGGGAAGTATTGATTTTCTTCTTTTAATCGAAGAAAACAGCGGCTGAAGCTCATCGAGAGCTTCAAAACGTTTACGGAGATGCTGTTTTAAGTGGAACAACGTGTCGAGATTGGTCCGTCACTTTAAAGACTGTAATTTTTATGGTGAGGACCGTTCGTGTGAAGGAAGACGAAAAACCTTCGAAGACACTGAATTGATGGCATTGCTCGATGGGGATGTATGTCAAACGCAGGTAGAGCTTGCTCCAGTATTAGAAATTACCCGCCAAGCCATTTGCAAATGATTGCATGCAAGAAACTTGGGTTCCTTTTGAGTTGAAGCAAAGGGACGTTGAGCATCGTTTTCCGCCTGTGAACAACTGCTACAGCGACAAAAAAAGAAGTGTTTTCTTCATCCTCGGATCATCATCGGATTCATTGCAGTAATCCAAAGAAAAGAAAGTCATGGGGGCTTCCCGGTCATATTTCTACGTCGTCGTTTCGGACCAATATTCATGCGAAGGTTATGCTCTGTATTTAGTGGGACCAGGTCGGTGTTATTAATTATAAGCTATTGAAATCAAGCGAAACCACCACTGGAGATCGGTGTCGACTTTAATTAATACAACTTAGTCGAGCTCTGAGCGAGAAACGCTCACAATACGTGGATAGACACAAAAAGTGATTCCTCAGCAAGACAATGCTGGGCCTCACGTGCCCAAGTCCATTAGAACCCACCTAGAAACGCTGAAATGAGAAGCCTTACCTCATTCCCTACATTCTCCAGATATTTCACCGTTCGATTATCACTTGTTTCGTTTGATGGCACACGGCCTGGCTGATCAGCAGTTCCACTCATATGACGACATCAAGCAATGGCTAGATTCGTGGATAGCTTCAAAAGATGAACAGTTTTATCGTGGCCGAATTCGAGCTTTACCAGGAACATGAAGAAAAGAAGTAGCCAGCGATGGACAAGACTTTTAATGAATCATTTGTAAACATGTTTTCATAATAAAGTGGAATTTTTATAAAAAAAAAAAAAAAAACAGCGAGAACTTAGTTGCGCACCTATTATTTATTTACTTGGTGCTTTAAAGGTTTCCTCCTGGGTGTGGCATTTTTGACATATGAAATATTTATATGTTCCTCCGTGTGGAGGTATAAAAGCCAATATTTTATTTATATATAATATTTTAGTTCAAACTTTACCCTTCATTGTGCATGAATATCAGTATTTGCACTGACACTAAAGTTAAAATACTACCCGCCCGAAATTCGATACTGGAACATTGGCTTTAAATACTCGTATATGCTAGAGAGTTTTCCTGATTTACATTTTTCTTGTAGTTATGTAATCAGAGAAAAAATATAAACTTAAACCACTCTGATATTGATTTTACTCAATTGAGTATTCATTAGCTTTGACTTAACATATTTTTTCCAAGCTTCAGTCAAAGTTAAAATACCCACAATTTGTTTGTCTGTAACGACACTTTTGTGGAGAAAATTCTTTGCCCATATTCTGATATGAACACCAGCTGCTTTAACAAATATATGAATATTCCTTCTCAGGTATTATCCTTCTTCTATCTACCTTTTCAATCAATTTATTAATATTATTTCGGCTTATGTGGCCAAAAATTAATTACCACATTTTTTGCTTTGCTTTCAAACATTCATGGCATAATGAAAATATTTATTATTAATATAATATTTAACAAAATGGCAGCTCTGCAAATGTAAACAAATTCAATGTTAATAGTAGTAGTCTAACTGCCAAAAATATTTATGAATCCTCCACAAAACCAACAAAAACGCACAAACACGCACACACACACAGACACCCAAATTCCTAAATAAGCAATTATAATAGAATATTTATGAAAATATGAGCAAACAATGTAATTACAAAGGTTACGTTCAACAAATGTGTAATCTAATATAGAAATATAGCAAAATTTTTTGGAGAAAAGGTCAACTGATGTAGACATAATTTTTCTATCTATCTTTCTATATGTACAGGCTTATCCATTTAGTAGTTTCAAAACCGCCGGCTTGGCGGTCTGGTCTGAAGCATTATTTATTCAATGAAAGATTTGCTATTCACGAATATGGATCATTTAACAACCGAAGAATGCGTAATACTAGTTAAAACTTACTACAGAAGTAGTGATTCAAATGTGATGCAACCCGACTGGGTTTGGCTTTATTGCATGAGAAGTTTCCAGAAGGCGTGACTTCATGGCAAGATCAAAACTTTTTAATGAAATAGAAGCTACATCGAAATGTGCATATGTGCATTTTATTTAACTTTAGTTTTGAAACCGAAAAATTGATAACCATATGCGTATATATATGTATATGTATATATATGTGTACCTATGTATACAGGGTGATCCATAAGGGTGTTGGCGGTTTAAATCTTCAATTTCTCGGTAACGCGCGGCGCGGGGTGGCGGGGGGATATGTTGTTCGCTGCGCCGCTTCCTGGAAATTTAGTCGCCATGGAGCCGTACACGGGAGTGCAGCGTGCATTTTGTGTCCGAGCGTATTACGAAAACAATAAATCAGTGATTACTGCACGGCGTTTGTATCGGCATGAACACGGTTTACACGATTTAAGTGAAATTCCAAGCGCCAATGTGATACGAAAATGGATCAGAATGTTCGAAACAACCGGCTCAACAGTACCAATTACGGTTCGTGGTCGCCCAATTTCTGCAGTTTCTGCATATTTCTTTGAGGACGAAAGAGGGCATGCGATGACGGTTAGAGCGAACAATTATTGCAACATGCTAGCAGACTTTTTGGTGCCAGCTTTGCAAGAACTTCAAGGCAATACCTCGAGGATGTGGTTTCACCAGGATGGGGCCACATTTCATACGGCTAGGGTATCCATAGAGCTGTTGAAAAATGTTTTTCCTGGAAAACTCATTTCGAAAAGGGGGGATATTGAATGACCCCCACGTAGCCCTGATCTCTCTCCATGCGATTATTTTATATAGAGCTGCCTCAAATCGGTAGTCTACGAGAATAATCCGACCAATTTAGAGCAGTTGAAGAGGAACATTATTCAGGAAAGTAACAAAATACCGAGAACAACTTTTCAACGAGTTTTTCAAAATTTGCGACTTCGGTTCCAAGAGTGTCAAGTAGCCGAGGGAAGCCATTTGGACAACATTATTTTTAAGTCTTAAAAATTCCCTTGCTTCTACTTTTTATAAATACAAATATATTTTATTTATGTTTCGTAGTTTTTTTTAATTGAATATTTTAACCGCCAACACCCTTATGGCCCACCCTGTATATATATGTATATATATATATATATGTATATAAAGGGTGTCCAAACAAGAACGCAAGATTTAAATGACTGATGCAGCAATTGAATTGTTTCTCTGGCTGTATGACATGTGGCGCCGTCTTGTTGAAACCACATGCCCTCCACATTCATTTCTTCAATTCTAGGCGCGAAAAAAACTGGTTATCATTACACGATACCGAACACCATTGACTATTTGCGCTTGACATGCCTCATTTTCATAAAAAAAAGATCCAATTATTCCTCCATCCCAAAATCCACACCACACAGTGACACGTTGAGCATGCATTTGCTTCTCGTGAATCACTCGAGGATTTGCCTCACTCCAAATGCGACAATTCTGCCTATTGACGAAGCCATCAAGATGGATGGGCAAAATCAGCATTTTCATGTTGTCTATCCAATACCCAATTAACGAATTCCCTTCGATGCCCATGGTCAACTGGCTTCAGTTTCTGAATCAATTGAATTTTGTATGCATAAAGATGCAAATCTTTCGTCAAAATTCGCTGCATAATGGATTTGGAGACAGCAATTTGCTGAGCTCGGTGTCGAATTGAGGTGGATGGAGTTCGAGCGACATCATCACGCACAGCTACGACATTTTCGGTCGATCGACCTGGTCGAAGGCGCGTTGTTGTGTTTACATCACTAACAGACCCAGTTTTGGTTTTTAATTTATCCATTAATCTCTTTACAGTGGACTTTACAGTTTGCGAACTGTAGCCGCAAAAATTTCACCATTTTGGTGAAACAATTTCACAATGAGAATGCGTTGTTCATTAGTGTAGCGCTCCACTTGTACCAACCTCGTACCTTCTACTAGCAAACGAAAACAATTGTTCAAATGTTAAACAATGACACTTCGAATGGCGTCAAATTTAAATCTTGCGTTCTTGTTGGGACACCCTTTATATATATATATATGTATATATTACACACAAGCAATGCATACAACATAGTAACATTGTAGTAACATTTAACTATACACATTTGACTGAATTCGACAAAACCAATAAAGAGCAAAGAACAACCAAACTAATCTATAGACTAGCAGATGTATTAAAATGTCAATACAAAATATACTAGTAAACACTTCATAGAGACAACTTCTAATACTACAGTATTTACCCAATATCATATTGATGTTAGTAATTACATTGAAATCAATAGCATAACAATATAACATATATGAACTTTTGATGTGTAAACAAAATCAACAAACATATGGGATGTTCCACACTCATTTACTATAAGAGAAAAAGAGCCTGTGAATAACGAAGAGTGGTTTTATATATGGTTAACCACAAATCAATATTTTTTTTTATCTATTTAAATATAATCATAATATGCATGTCTCCCCCTTAAAAATGAATAAATTTAAAGGAAACCAATGTAAGAATAATAATAAATACTCACGAACAAAACCCCTTCTAAAAGAATAAATTCCTGAAAATACTATACTAAATTCTATAGGAATATAAATATAAAGTACTAGCGGACCCGGCGAACTTCGACTCGCCACAATTTAACGCCTTCAAATAAACTCCAGAGTAATAATAAAAAAAGATAGCTCAAATTTCAATGTGATTTATTTGAATGGAATCGAAATCAGTAGAGAGCATTATGATGAATAATATTTTTTTTTATATATTATATTTATATTTTGATTTGTTTTCTGGCGCAAAAACAAACAACGAAGACGGTTGTCCCCAACACGCGAACTGGCAACGTAGCTGACCGTACGAAAAACAGCGAGATTAATCCCACAGACTTCCAACGATTGGCCTTGCGATTTATTGATTGTCATCGCAAAAGATAATCGAATGGGGAACTGAATCCTCTTGAATTGGTATGAAAGATCAGTTGGAGTTATCGAAATTCGTGGGATAAGGACTTCCTCTCCTTTGAATTTGCCCTTGATGATCGTCGCTTGAATCACATTGTTCATCAGTTTCTTGATAGACAATTGCGTACCATTGCACAATTTCGGATGATTCAGATTCCGTAACATGGGTATGATCGATCCTACCTTCTGCTGTAAATTATGCGGCGGAGTTCCTGGCACATCAAGCGGGTTCAAAAATTCCTTCAGATAGTTTGTCACTCTGTCAATAGATTTGTACGAATACAGTTTTCCAGCGATTTGACTTTGAATAACTAAATTCAAGCTATCGACGTCCTTACTCTTAGCTGCTGTTATTGCCAGTTCACTAATCCAATCGAGATTTTTATAATGCCGGGGAACACTTTGGTGATGAGTACCTCCTTCGACAATGTGATGTGGTGATTATGCAACGCGAACTTGTGCAATATGGGCACGTCTTTATTCATTTTGTTCAGCGCGTTCCTCTTGCGTTTAATTATCACAAACATTCTGACTAATTATTGCACGAGAAGTACGACGTCCAAGGTTTGATCGTCTAATAGGTGGAATTAGTCAAACAAATAACTCTCCTTGAAATAGAATAAAGTCGTTGTTGACTAATCCTATTAAAAAGAAAATTATTTAAAAAAAAACTTACGAAATGAATGTACCGCAATAAATACCTGCAATCCAATAAGATGACCTAACTTTTTATACGCAAACTTATTTTTTGAAAAAATTATCGAATTGATAAATATTGCTCTGAATTTCAATTGATCGTACTGTTTGTACCATTTACTGATGTGATACGCGATATATGAGTATCCGAAATCAGTGTAATAATAGGTAAAACTCGAATCAATTGCAGCAGGAAATAAAAAAGTGCACCTGTCAAATTGCGCTCAGCCTAAGTTAACGTATAACGCCATGTACGGGGTTGTGGCATTAAACGCAGCGCAGCACCATCTGTTATTTATCTCGTTAACTTCTCCACCCAAAATTCACGCAAAACATATTTTATCACAATAAATTTCATAATTTTCCGAACTTTACAACGAATTTTCCAACTTTACACAGTCCAAAATCAAACAAATTGAAAATTTTCCGGAATTTTCCGAGTTTTCCACTAACAGTTTTCTATTTTGCCATTCGAAAAGCCATTCCGGAACAATTGCACACAAAATTCCATACAAAAAATCCATTTTCGATTTTTTTCAATTTTCCCACTTTTCCGGAGGGTTTCCCCAAAATTTTCTTTCGTAAAAAACTTCTCCAGGCAATTACGAATAACTTAGAAAAAATTTGAGCCAGCCCAGCCGTTCTCAATTAATGAATTACTAAACATTTTTCTCACCATTTTTATATATATATGTACAGATAGCTTGATCGTCATGTGACTGAATTAATCGGGATTCTAATATCCGTTGGCTGTTCCTCTCAATGTTCAGGACTTTCAATCACTCGAGAATTTCTTGATCTTGTAGCCGTACGGCCTCTGCGACCAATGTTCCTACGTCTGATTGGCGGCATCTCACTCACTTATTATGAAAGTTAATTGAAACAAACAAACCCAGAAGAACGTAACCCATGCGCAATTATTAAAGTATAAAAACGACAAAATCTTATAAAGCCTACAATTATTAAACATGCTTATACAATTCCTATATGCGCAACTGAAGAATAAGCAATTAAAGCTTTTAAATCAGTTTGCCGTAAACAAATTAAACTTAGCATGATGCCTCATGATATGACATAATACAGCTCCTCACATTCTATTTTTAGACTCACTGAAATGGAACCTATCACTACTCGAATTATTCGTCTGCTCATCGCGATGGAAACCGCTTAAACAACGATAAATGATTGACGATTTGTACCACGGTTTACACCTACATCACATTACAATGGACAAACATTTTGAATTGCTTCTGATTACACTGGCTTACAAATATGGATGAAAAAATTGACTACAGAAACAAAGCATGTTTTTTAACTAAACTGGGTGTGCCGAATTCGAATCTGGCTATCGCAACTTGTTCATTTTTTATCGCATGCTGGCAATACTGTAAAACAGTCAATACTGACACTGAAATTTCACAATTATTAATTTGATAGAAGCCCACATTCATTGTAAATCTTCATAATAGTAGTGTTTAAGCATGTCAGGGAGATCGTGTGTTACTGATTCAAGCTATTTTTGCTTTGTGTGTGGTGAATATTTGGATGGAACAAAAGGATATGCAATATCAGAATCTCCAAAAATATGCACATTTACGTTACTTTGGTTTCGCCATCGGAAACTTGAACAAACCGTGGACACCTAAAATGCTTTGCAATAGTTGCAGAACTCTTTTATAAAAGCAGTCAACTGGTAAGAAGATCTATTTCGATTTTTTAATTTCAGTATATTAGAGAGAGTCAAGTAACCACCAAACCGATTGTTATTTCTGTTTAACAAAAGTTGCTGTGTTTAATATGAAAAATCGAAAAAAATATTACTTACGCGAATGTCCCTTCCATTTCCAGTCATTCCATTCCAGTCGTTCCCAATGCTACGAGCAGTGACTCCGAAACATCTTTCACCAGCAGTGGTAGTTTGTATCAGGCTGATGATGAGCTCCATTTAGTGACTCAAGCTGAGCTGAATGATCTAATTCGGGATTTACATTTAACGAAGCAAGAAGCAGAATTACTAGCTTCCTACATGCAGCAGGGGAAACATCTTGCAGTTAGGACAAAAGTAACAATCTATAGAGACAAAAGCTTGGAATTGGCTGCATATTTAAAAAAAGAAACACTCTGTTCTATACAGTCCAGATGTTGATGGTTTATTTCAAAAAATGAACCAGCCATATGACAAAACTGAATGGAAATGATTTATTGATGGCTCTACGTAGAGTTTAAAGGCTCTTCTTTTGCATAGTGGGAATGAGAAATCATCCATACCAATTGGTCATGCCGTTAATACAATGGAAAGATACGAACCAATGATTAAAATTTTGACATTAGTCAAATACAACGATATGGAAGATCTGTGATGACCTTAAGGTTTATGATTTAAATTTCTTTTTATATGTAGTACAGACCATCGTAAGTAACTGTCTGTCTCTCTGTCTCAGGTCATTGGTTTGTTGACTGATATGCAAGGAAGTTTCACAAAATATTGTTGTTTCCTTTGTCAATGGGATAGTCGGGCTACATGTCATCATTACGTCAGAACAGAGTGGTCGAAAAACAAAAAAAAAATTGAGCATTCACCAGGAAAACAAAACATTTCAAATAAACCATTAATTAAACCAAATGACGTTCTTCTTCCGCCGCTGCACATAAAATTGGTCTTTCTTAAGAACTTTGTCAAGGCTCTGGACAAAGATGGTGTAGCATTTAAATATTTGTTAGCGGTTTTTCTGAAAATTTCATATGCTAAAATCAAAGAAGGCATATTTGTTGGTCCTCTGATCAGGAAGCTATTGAATGATGACAATTTTTCACAATGTTTATTGGAGAAAGAATAAGCAGCCTGCAGATCTTTTAAGAGCATCGTGAACAGATTTCTTGGAAACAGTAAGAGTAAAATCTACAAACAAATTGTTGTTAAATTATTGAAAAACTATCACGAATTATAATGACCGATAAATTATCATGAATTACGTGCACGAAAGTTACTCAAAATGCATTTTCTTCATTCGCATTTAGACTTTTTTCCACAAAACCTACGTGCGGTAAGCGACGAACAAGGGGAGCGTGCTCACCAATATTTAAAAAAATTTTAAAGAAATTTTGAAGAATTTTGGGACAAAGGCATGCTGGGAGACTATTGCAGCGACGTTCAAATAACGCCATTTACATTTGAAATTCATTGATTTTTTAATAAACTAATGATTTTTTATGTAAAAATGAATAGAAATATTTTTTTTGCATTTCGAAAACCTGACGTGATAGAGAAAAACCAACACCGATTCGAATTCAGCCCACCAAATTATCGTAGAAAAAAATTTAGTTGGTCCAGTCCAAAACCTTGTTGACTAGTGTTGTGGATGAGGAATTACAGAGAGAAAATTTAGTTTAAAAAAATCGGTCAATTTGTATGAAAAGAACTAAAAGTAGCGGAGGGATATAGTCCATTTACAATATATGGCTACAATCTGGGAAAATATTAGACTGTGACAAGTTTTAAGAAGTTCCATACAAATTTAAGGCAGTTGTCGTGTCCAACAGCCAGCCAGACATACGGACACCAGACAATCGACAAAATAAGTCTTGATACACATTTCGTCAAAAGATACCTGCTATTTTAAACTTTTTTTTTCATTCTTTCGGGTGAAGGTATACGAAGTGTGTTAAAAAAATAAAGCGAATTTTCATGTTCCTCAAAAAATATTTATTTATTCATCAATTTCTATTTTATCTCCTTCAAAGAGGTCCTCCTTCGATATAATACACTTGTGCCTACGTTTTCTTTCCAATCCTCAAAGCGGTTCTAATATGCACTTTTCGGTATGTCCTTGAACTCTCTCAGCGATTCGGTTTTTATCACCTCAATCGTCGCAAAACGCCATCCTTTCCTGGATCTCTTCAATGTTGGGAACAGGAAAAAGCCAAATCTGGTGAATACGGTGGCAGAGGCATTATAACAGTGTTGTTTTTGGCTAAATAATCTCTCACAAGCAAAGATGAGTGAGCAGATGCATTATCATGATGCAAAATTTTTCTCTACAATTCCGGGCGTTTTGTTTCATATTGTTTCACTTAAACAGCGCATAACTTCAAGGTAATACTCCTTATTTACCGTACGACCTAGTGGTAAGACCTCCTGGTGCACTACGCCATGGTAATCGAAGAAAACAGTGAGCAAAATCTTGGCATTTGATCGAACTTGGCGTGCTTTTTTTGGTCTTGACTTTCCAGGACTTTTCCATTGAGACGATTGGGCTTTGGTTTCGATGTCATAACCGTATACGCATGAATCGTCACCAGTTATGATTCTTTTAAGCAAATCTGCATAATCGTAACAATTCCTGAGCCATGCTCATGCGACGTTGTTTTTGGTGCTCATGCGACGTTCAGCAATTTTAGAACGAACTTTGCTGCTACACGCTTCATGCTCAAAATTTCCGAAAAGATTGCATGGCATAAGCCAACCGTTGTGTCGACATCCCCAGCAACTTCTTTAATTGTGATTCGGCGTTTCTCCATAGTAATTTTCTTTCCTTTCTCAACATTTTCATCGGTTGTTATTGATGCTGGGGCTTCCAGAGCGAGCCTCGCCATTCACATCTTCTCGCCGCTCTGTGAAAAGCTTGAACCACTTGTAAACATTTTTGTTTGACTCAGAGTTCTGTCACCGTATGCCACTGTCAACATTTCAAGCGTTTTTGAACACTTAATTCCATTTTTTACACAAAATTTGATGCCACTTCTTTGATCCATTTTTTTCGATAGCAGAAAATCTTGTCTTATTTATGCCTCTCACAAACAAACTAAAGATGCTATATGGATAAAACCGTCAACATGTCTTCGGGACGAGTATACCAACATAAAAAAATAAAGAAAGTCGAATGTGCGAAGCCCGCGAAATTTGAAAATGCGACTTATTTTTTGAACACACCTGGTAAAAATTAAAAAATAGCCTTTTCATTGCCAGGAAAAAGTAAAAAATGTTAATGCAGAGCGATATTGTTCTTGCAAAAAGTAAAAATTTCGGATCCCATCGGATTTAGTCCAATGTGGAAAGGTCAATAATTATTATTGAATTATTTTATTGTTCAATTATTTGATTGCTTTGATTGCATTATTGTCTCATACTCAACTCTTAGCATAATCGTCATTATTGATACATAATAATTGATTATGTTCAATGGTCATACAGACATCTTAAGCTCTTAGAAGGCGTTCGATCATAATTTCCGGGCCGTCATTGTCACCGAGTGTGCGGAGATGGAGCAGCAGCAATTAAAGCGTCATCAGTAAATCCTGAGGAGGGCCGTTAAGTAAACAGGTTGAGAAAAGGGGGAGATTGAGTAAGGCAGTGACCACTTAAGCAAATGACTTATTGAATTAGTCAATACAAGCCGATAGTGTTCCGCCAGTTGCTGCTGTTGTTGTTGTTTTGTGCCTATATAATCAATAAAAGTACGTGTTTAAATTGAATTGTACTCGTACTTAATCGTGTTTACATTCACAATAACATATGCGGTGCCTACCAACAATTATGCTCCATGTACAAGTGTTTGTGTCACTGCGCAAGCATGAGTTCTAGCTGACCTAACCTCCGTGTGTGTGTGTGTGTGAGTTGGTGTGTGCATGTCTGGCTTCTGTGCCTATGTATAGGTTTAAAGTGGGTGTTCGACAGTAACGATTTAACCACTTGCGACCGTTACGCCACATGCATAATATGCGCCCAGTTTTCTATGCCTGAGTAAGTGTGCGTGAGTTTACATTCTCATTGTATTGACGATACATCAATTTAATTGAAACGTAATTATTTGACCGAAACCATTTAAATTCATTTAATCGGTAATTGTTCTTATTGTTTTACAACACACAAAGCAGTTGTTTGGGTTTTTGGTGGAGTTGGAGTTGGAGAACAATCAAGTTGAAAATGTTCATAACGCAGTGTTTGAGAGAGTTTAATGGCAAAGTTTTCCAAAAGAGCTTAGCAACAGCGCAGTCAATAACGGGGTTTCAATCATTTGCAAAATTCAGGATTTATAGCAATAGAAATGTGTAGATTTGCAAAGCTGTTCAAAGGAAATGCATATGATGGATGTCAATTAGGCACATGCATTTAAGATCAATTAAACGAGATCATAATTTATTTATAGAATTTATTAAGAGGACTTTAGAGTGGTTACTTATAGTTGCATGGCGTTCTCTCGAACCTTGAGTTATGAGAGTTGAATCTGCTATAACCATATAAAATGGCCTGGAAATAAAACAAATATTATCATACACATGTGCATATGTAAAACGTCTTTAATAATAAAAACAGAATAAATATGAAATATTGATGCCTATTAACTATACCTTCTTGCAAAGAAATTAATGTATGCCGATTTTTTTAATCTAAATGATGTCCATTTTAATGGAATGCAAGTCGGTTTGTTATTTTTTTTTTTTTTTTTGTGGATTTACTTATAGCAGGTAAATAACTAGATTGACGAATTTTTCTATGACGTGGAACGATATCTGATTCCAGCGACATTGGCTGGGTAGTCTGATTCATTTACGGTCAGTGGAAACGCAACATATGGGGTAAAAGATAAGAATTTGTTGGCTTTTAAAGGGGATCTGCTTATAGGAGCGTCAGTATTCTGAATTGTCGACCTTTTTGTAATGGAAAGCGATGTTTAGTTTACGTGGCAATGGTTAGGCAGATTTATTAATTTACTACCAGCGGAAACGCAACATATGGGAAAGAAGATAGGAATTTGTTTCCGATCTATTCCTGTCCCAACCTATGTATTTTCAGCCCAAGATTGTAAACAAGTTTTTATCGCTTTATTTTCGTCAAAGGATAGCACTGATGTTTTCTGTCACAAAGTCAAGGGAGAAACAAATGGCGATGACAGATTTCCTAAATCTTATAACCTACTTGGTTTCGAACACCCTGTTTAATAAAACAAAGTTCACCTTACCATATTCAGAGTTAATATTTGTCGGTAACGAAATAATTCTGGCTCTCGGATTGCCAGTCCATTTCTCCAATTGCAAGCTCGAAGCAAATTACGAGGTAAGGTAAAATATTTAAATAAAATTAACAAATAAAAAAATCGCTAAAATTCAAATACGTCCAAATTTAAGAAACGGAGTGTCCGGCGACGATAATTACTTATGTTTGGCCCCAAATTAATGCCTTTAAGCAACCGGCCCTAACATAATACCTATTTTTCAATTGCCAAAATCTACTTCAAACGGTGTAGTAGTCGAAGCGGTCAAATAAAAAATCGCTAAAACAGGGAAATATCTCGAAAACGGAAAGACCAATCGCGAAAATGAACAAATTATTTAGATCTAATGACATTAGGAAATTTTGTATCCAACATGTGTTATAGAGGTATTTAAAAAATCGCCAAATGAAAAAATCGCTAAAATCCAAATACGGCCACATACAAGGAACGAGGTGTCCAGAGACGAAATTACTTACGTTTGGCCCCAAATTAATTCCTTTAAGCAACCGGCCTCAACATAATACCTATTTTTCAAATGTCAAAATCAAATGCAAACGGTGTAGTAGTCTAAGCAGTCAAATAAAAAATCGATAAAATAAGGAAATATCTCGAAAACGGAGAGACCAATCGCGAAAATCAACAAATCATTTAGACCTAATGATTTCGGAAAGCTTTGTGTCCAGCGTACGAGTATGTCACAGAGAAGTTTAAAAAAATCGCCAATTGAAAAAATCGCCAAAACAGAAATATCCAAGTTTCTTTGAAATAGAACGTCTAATCACAACAAAGACCAACTGCGAATTCAAAAGGATATCTTTTATTGATTGTTTTCAATGGAATAACACATTTTTTTAATTGCTACAAACAAAAAATCGCAAAAATTAAATTATGTCGAAATCTTGAAAATAGAACATGCCAGCCGCTAGACATATACAAATGTCTGAATGAATCACAAAGATATTGGTAGAAAGCCATATCCACCATAGAGTATAAAGAAATATTTAGAAAGTTGCCAAATTGAAAAAAAAAACGCCAAAACAAAGTAGCGCCCACATCTTGGGAATGGAAATATCACAGTTTTGAAATTTCGAAAAAGTGAGAACTTCCATCTAGCGGGTTTCTTTATAGGTGAGATCACTCTTGAATGAGACCATCTTAGACAGTGGGAGTGTTTATTAATCTTCCACATTTTAAGTTATAAATTTTATGGGTTTCTCTTGATATCCTTTTATTCCCACATTTTAAAGTACTTGCAGATAATGTTTTGCCTTGCCTATGACAATACGAAGTCTCACAAAGCTGTAAAAGTGGCGAATTTATCACGCTATCAGGTAACGGAAAAGTTCATCATCCGTCATCTTGTTTAAAAAACCAACTGCCAATAATAAAAAAAAAAAACTTTCAATAATAAAAAAAACTTGCAGAAAAAGAAAATTCAACAACAAAGAAGACATCATTGATGGACTAATGGCGAAATTGCAAAATTGCAAAAAAAAAAGTTTTGAAAACTGTTTTACTGCTTTAACAACATAAAAAATATTGCACTAAAAATGGCTGTGGCAACAAATACAAGTGATGAATATAAAGATCTATTATAAAATTTGAAAAATTTTTAACTTAATTTTGATAGTAATAACAACTTCAAATAAACAATCTTCTTAAGCAAAATATGCAATTTCTGCCCTTTAATCCTAATGTGTTTTCCTCTTCTACTTTCCCCACAGTACTTTACAAGGAGACCCCCACCTAACTACCTCAACATTTTAATTGTGAACCCACGTTTCCATTTACATTCACTCTATGACCTTTTTCCTCTACATAAATTCTTCTGCCGGTAGTCTAATCTCCAAACCGCTGTAATAATTTAATTTGCCTTTAAAACGCTAATGAAACCAAAAGCGCTCACTTTGTCCTGTTACAAATTTCAGGGGATTTCAGGCTAACTACCTGCCTCATGGTTTCCTCTTTGCCAGGCAATAGACGTTGTTGTTTTCTCCAACTGACTTACAAGACACTGAAATATAGGTTTTGGCCTTTTTAATTAAAACACTTGTCCAAATCATGTCATATCACATCGTCTTAAGGATTTTCACGCAAAACCTCTAAGACTGGCGCTCGTTCAATGTAGCGCATATAGAATAATCACCGGGCAGGTGTGATTAAGGCGAAACAGAAATGTATAAAATCAAAATTTCCCAGTATTTTGGGAGCAGAGCAGACAGAGAAAATGCTATGTACAGCGCATGTTCCGCAAAGAGATGGAAAGCGAAGAGTTCGAACATTTTTAAATTCGAAAAACAAACTTGGAGTGATGCCACACTTTGAATAAATCAAACAATTTGAAAAATTTAAATACAATGAAAGTAATGGATTTTTAAAACAACAAAGAAGAATGATTGAATGAATGGTTTTCTAAAAAGTTAACATATATATATATATATATATATATTTACGGTACGTTTTGAATTATTTTTCTACATATCTACAAACTTTTAAGATTTATGGCTATAAAATTACAAGTGATAGAATTTTGGCTTTTTGTATTTTGGCTCCCATTTGTTTGTCTTCCTTCAAATTCCATTTAAAAGAAATTTGTCACATCTGTCATTATCGGCGTCATATATTCATTGAAATAAATATAAAATATTGAATATTAAAAAAATATGATTTACATGATTTCTTCAATTTATTACTGTGGCCACATTAGTCTTATGCCTGTGTGTCTGTCCCTCGGCTACGTCTTAATGTTCATGGATCACTTGCTCGGCCCACACATTTTGCAGCATGACAACAAGTGGATGAAACTAAAACAAACAAACAAATAACTATTAAAAAATGAAAAGATTCTGAATAAGTTTCATTTGTAGTTAAAAATGCCAGCATACTGCTGGTGTGCCCAATTTGAAATTTCGTATTATTTTATTTACTAGAAAAGATGGAAAAATAAAGAAAACAAAAAAAAAAAACAAAAAAAAAACACCGACTATAAACCATTTAATGTCTGCGGAGATTTAGCGATAATTTGGCAAAGACAAACAACAACTAAAACACCAACAATCAATCTAAAACAACCAAACATATATACAGTAGTCTACCATTTCGGTGGGACTGGGGAGATCTTCCGCATTCAATATATTTCTGTATACTTGAACTGTTATATATGTTATCAACCGATTCGACTGTCATACAGAGATAGTTATATATTTATATCGGGATATTATTTTACTACCAAATAAATATAAAATTTGGATTTCTCAATGAAAATTTCAGTCTTTATATGGAGACGTTTTTCCCACACTTATTTATTTCGTTTATTTAACAATCTTGTAATTTAAAGCCTTTCGGCCAATATTAAGTAAATTTCAAAATGCATAAAATACATACTACTGCAATTAAAAAAACAAAAATAATAGCTTACAATATAACATGAAATTAACTAGTAATTATTAATTTAGAACGCTCAAATTAATTATAACGCTAAAAATGAGCAAAATGGAGGGAAATAAAAATAATGAGAAAAAAGTAAATAATGAATGATACACTCGTATGTGTAGGTCAGTCTAAATTACAAAAGTTTTTTTTTTCCTTGTTTAATTAAGTTAACAATTTTACAGTTTGAAACTATTAAGTAAATCATAATATACTCATACATATATTAGAATAAATACTACAAATGTAAAAATTTTTACAAATAAGATAAAAGTTGATTATATAAAATTATATACTTAAGATCAACCAATAATAGTTAACAGATATCACTCATAAATGCAGGCATTAAAATGTAAAGAAATATTCACTTATGTCGACTGCATATGGCAGATAAATCTATTACGAAATATTGCTCATAACACATTTAAATTTCTTAGCTCATTTAGCAATGCAGTATAGCTACGAGCTGCTCTTACATTAAAAGATCACGCTGTAAGATGACAAAGTTTGGGGATAAACATTGAACGGAATGACAAAATTTAAATGTTCATATTGCAAACGCGGACATTGGTAAAAATGTATTTTGTGAAAACATAACAACAATCGTAGACCGTAGACAGAAATTTAATCACAAAAGGTTTTATATCTACAAGTTAACACGATCATCATTGATCCATAATTCGGCAACAGATAATATATTTCACCCTAATAACGGTTCTACAAAATGACCTGCAAGCAAAGTGATACGGATGTTCTCAATCAAACGCCATCGACTATAACAATAATAAACTGCAATGCTAGCAACATACTATTTTCCCGGCATTGGCACCGGCGATATGTTAAGCCATGCTGTCTGTGGAAATGGTGAACACGAGGAGCAACATCAGCAGTTTAGAAACTAATATGGGTTAAAATAGGGCTTAAATATATTTGTAACTTCAATTTTATAAGTAAATTTAGAATAAAGAGTTGTCGTGGAAACGGACAATAATAATTCTTTAATTAGCGCCCAATGCGGGGCACCTTTAATTGGTGCCCAACGTAAGGAAATCTTTAATTTACACGTCTCTTAGAAAATATGTAGCGAACAGCTCTGTTCAAAGATAATTGAAGGAGTTTCATATGTTTTTGACTAGTAGCATAGTGTACCTTTAAGCAGTACATAATAATTCGCTTTATTACAGCATGAATCAGTTCCTTTTTCACATACGGCGGGAACAACAAATTAGTGGTGCATAATTGCCTCAATGTATAATTATCACTTAAAACAACGTGATTAATGTGCTTCTCAAACCGCAGTTTATCATCTAATAAACATCGCATCCCGAACATTTCATGTCATGCACAAACTATAAATTTCAACGATTTGCAATCGTTGCTCGTTTGTCTTTCCATAATGAAATGGCAGAGTATACCGTACACTTTTCACTTTGACAGATGACGTTTGGACCCCATTACCAACCAGTGCTGCCAACCTAAAAAACTTAAATCTTAAAAACTCCTTAAAATAGCCATCAATCGCAGACTCAACCTCTTCATTATTGACATATCTTTTACCACCGAGCAATGTTTTTAAAGTTTGGAAATAGAAAATATTTCGAGGCAGCTAAATCTGGTGGATAAAGTGAGTGATAAAGCAATTCGAACTTTAATTCATTAATTTTGATCATCACAATAGTGAGTGTGTAAACTATAGAATTGTCTTGATGAAACAATACTTTCATTTTCGCTAAGTGTGACCTTTTTTCCATAATTTCATCACCTAAACGCTGCAATAAATTAGCATAATATTGGTCGTAGATGGTTTTTCCATTCTGAAGATAATACAATCAATACAAATAAGGTGCATCTCAAAAAACACACGCCATGACCTTGCCTCCAAATGAAACTGTTTTTTGCCTTCTTTTGGCACGATTCTCCCACTTCAGTCCATTGCTTTGACTGTTTCTTTGCCTCAGGTGCAAAGTGGTCGACCCATGTTTCATCCATAGTTATGAATTGACGCAAAAATGCGGCTTTATTGCGGTAAAATTGGTAAATCGCCAAATTCTTTACTGAAACATCTTCACGACAACGATTTTGCTCTATTGAAAGTATGACCGGCCGCGTTTGTTGATGAAGATTTGTGCAATATTCTCATCTCACTTCAAGTGACTTACATCCAATAATAGAAAAATAAACAGACGTTACATAGCCTATTGTGTGACATTTCTTATTCGGAACTTTGGCAGGACCATTCTTGTGCCATTTTTTTTTTATTGACAATAACAAAAAATCGAATCCCTTATCTCTACTGTCATACCAAAAATGCAATTATAATTTGCCCCTACTCTAATACACATCCAAATCCTCTTTATGATTGTATTCCAAATAAAATTATAATCACACTTAACTATCAGCGATCCACCTCGTTGTTTCATTTTAAGATTTTTATAAAAAAAAAAAGATTTCCGACCACATGTGGGTGACAAATGTAGGATTCCCTAATTCAAATGTAATCATTCGAGAACTGAAAACATGAGAGCTGAAAAAATGACTAATGAGCTATGAAAATCCACTCACTGCTGTAAAGCAACAACTTCAAAAAAAAGAAAAAAAAAACAGAACGAAAAACATTATAATTATCATAAAGATACTAATGAATCTCAACTGATGATTGATTTCTCTTAATTAAGTAAATAAACCAAAAGGCAAACAGAAATGGTTCATAATATTAGCACACAAAAAACAAAAACCAAAATATGACTTGGCTACACATTGTTTTATTTAGAAATTGCAACTAAGTATTCTTGCTGCTATTTATGAACCAAAATAATTTCAAATTACGTTCCATTTTTCAGAATGGTGAGTCTTACTCTATGTGAGATGATATCTTGGTCTCGTTTTAAAAATAAATTTCAATTTCATTTTCAAACACTTACATACATATAAACGCAACATATCGTCCGACATTGCAACCAGGCAATGTCAACGCCAAATGTTGTAAATGTTGTGCAACTTTGAAAATGTTTAACCAAAAATAACCATAATAAAAGCGAACCTGAAAATGTCTCAAATCTAAATAAAAAAAAAGAAGCACAAAGACTGTGCCGCCATCATACACATGACGACTGCGACAACGGACACGGCAGCTAAAACAACGCCACCTTGCCCCTGCCACAGAAACGAAACCGGAGTCCATAACGAAAATAAACTGTAGCTCTTCGCCGCACACAACGCAGAGATTGCACACAGATCCTCACCATGGAGAATCCATTCTGCAGAAACATCTTGTGTTTTCAACACTTTTTTTCTTGGAACAATAAAGAAACAACTAAATGTATTTTGCTGCTGGCGTACAATAACGAAAAAACCCAGCAAAATTTCTGACATAAATTTTGCTATGTGATAAATTCATTCATATTCATAAATTCAATTTCTGACATAAATTTTGCTATGTGATAAATTCATGAAATATAAAATGAAATCATTAGTCAGGAGAAATATAAATGATGTTGAAACAAGTTACTTTACAAATATATCTGTGGTCACAACCCGTAACAGCCTAACTCGAGTTAGGACACAATTGAGTTATTAGCACCATCGTATTTAAATTTATTTGCTCTAAATTTTTCATGTTTGTATCTCTTCTAGGAAGGCAATTAATTCTAAAAAACCTAATAGCTTAAGTTATTTTTCTAAATGACTGTTTTGGCATAACTGCCTAAGTCAATTTAGGATTACAACAAATATAAACATTATTTTTTCATCATTACCTAAGTCAACTTAAGTCATTAATCCAAAAAAAATAAAGAAACAATTTTATTTTCCTAACTTGAGTTAAGCTCTTATTCCGAATTACAATTTCGTTTTTTGATAAACATAAATTGAGTTAAGGTCTTTCTCCAAACTTAAAGTTTTTTATTTAATCTGGAATAATAGCCTAACTCAACTTG